>CM044368.1:7413019-7425519 GCA_024294585.1 Vipera latastei | reverse complement strand
AGAAGCAAAAGAAGACGCAGAAGAAGAAGAAGCAGAAGACAACTCAGGAGGAGGAGGAGGAGGAGGAGGAGGAGGAGGAGGAGGAGGAGGAGGAGGAGGAGGACTACCTTGTGCCAAAGTTGACAACACAAACAGTAAGCATTCAGTGCAAATTCTGCCCTGAGAGGCCAAAGGAACACAGCAGGTCAACAAATCAGCGGTCAAATTGGAAATCAGATTTACACAAGTTTTTGTGTGTGGTGTTTTTTTTTTTAATGACATCTTGAAAGTTCCCAAATCTTTCTCTGCAAAGCTCTCCTCGGAAAGTCTAAAGTCATAGCTAAGGTCAGCCAGGCCAAGCCACGTTTCCCCCCCCCCCCGAAAAATCTCTGGCTCACATCCTTCCCGTTGTTGTGTGATTCAGCAGCACCAAAGGACGAAAAAACGGGATCTTGAAACTTAAGCCACCTTTCCTAGGAAGCCATTTCTGTCTTGACAAATGGCCCTCGCTTAGCAGTGGGGAATCGGATAAATAAATAAAATACATTCAATAAAGGCCACGGGGTCCGGCTGCTGAAATTCCCGATTCTTCTCCCCAAGGTAGGCTCGGCTGATGATTTCTTAAGAATGAAAGGCAGGATATCCATCAAAACAATCAAGTCTCTCTCTCTCTCTCTCTGAGATATTTTGGGAACCTGCTACCAACTTTAACATTGCTAAGCAACCGATTCATATCAGATTCCGGAGAAAAATATATAAATATATAAATATATTGCACTTCAGAGAGCTGACAGCAGGAAGCAAAATAAGACAGAAACACCTTTAACAACTAACTGGCTGGGTTATTTTTTTCAAGTAGCATTCCAAAAATTGCAGGGTGTGTGTGTCTGTGTGTGTGTGTGTGTGTGTGTGTGGAAATGTATATCCCTGACTCATATCGATTGCCTGTTAATTTCCCCATTTCGAAAGCAAGCGATCACAATTAATTGCAGGCAAATGATCTGAGTAAGTTGGGCTTGCTATAGCCCTGCTCGTTGCCCCCGGAGACCTCACAAGGGGTGGTTATAAACCATCCGATACACAGAATTTTAAAAAAAATGAAATAAAAAATAAGACTCTTCTTTAAAAGATCGGAATAATTTTCAACCGTCTTGCAGCAATCGGCAAACAATGTCGGTGCCCCCCCTCCCAAGAGGAAAGGTACATTAAGGAGCCACGAGGCAGAAGACCCCTATCTATCACCCCCAATTCTTCACACTTTTAGTATTATGGGATTGTGCAGGCTGGGAAAAGCAGCTGGCTCCCTTCAACCGCTGGGGTCCAGCAACATCTTGCCTATCAAGACCTTAGGAATAGGTCAGGGGTCTTCAATAGGTCAGGGGTCTTCAAACGTGGCCACTTTTAAGACTTGTGGACTTCAACTCCCAGAATTCCCTCAGCCAGCATGGCTCAGCTTGGAAACCTCCCTTTCCCCTCAGCATGGCTGGCTGAGGAATTCTGGGAGTTGAAGTCCACAAGTCATAAAAGGGCCATGTTTGAAGACCCCTGCAAGAGGTAGACCAAAATTGTTGGGGGCAATTAAGCTGAGTTTTGTAATAATGCCGCTTGGGAGGGGTGTGAAAGCCCTAATAAGCAGGCATATACATAGAATGAAGGCTACTGCTAAGCTTGTAAGCCGCCCTGAGTCTTCGGAGAAGGGCGGGATATAAATGGAATTAAAAAAATAAAAAATTTTAAAAAATTTTTTTAAAAAAAATGCCAAATCCAGTGTTGACTGGACCATCGTAATCATAAAAATCTTGATTTCTAGCTGGTAGTGCATCCGCAAGCCTTATAACTCCCCGGGGGACAGTGGTATTTATGCAAATTATTCCCAGCCACCTGTACCTTCAACAACTCCCAAACTTGTCTTCAAGGGCAGCTCCACAGAGAGTACTTTACAGCAGCCTTACCACAACCTTGCAGGAAAACTGGCAGATCCACCACCGCTGCAGTGCCCAACCCACTCAAGTGGGCGAAATGAATACAGGACAAACCTCAGGTCTGTACAACTCTTGGATGCTACACAGAAAGTCCTCGACATACAACAGCTCATTTAGTAACCGTTCAAAGTTGCGACGGCAGTGAAAAAAGTGACTTAGGACCCCCCCCCCTTTTTTTTTCACAGTTGCCACCTTTGCAGCATTCCCCAGGATCGTGGGATCAAAATTCAGACGCTTGGCAACCAGTTTCCTACTTTCGACCGTGGCTGTGTCCAAAGGTCACGTCGTCCCCTTTTTACGACCTTCTGACAAAGTCAATGAGAAAGGCAGATTCACTTAACAGCCAGGTTACTAACTTACCCACTCCACTGATTCACTTAACAACCGTGGCAAGAAAGCTCGTGAAAGGGGGCAAAATTCACTTAACCCACGTCTCACTTAACAACGGAAACCGTGGCCGTAAGTCAAGGGCTACCATTAGCAGCCGTATTTCACCTTAGCAGCATTCAGCTACTGGATAAGACGAGGAATCAAATTTTAGGCTTCAGCTAGCACCATCCCAGTTGAATTCGCTATTTGGAAAACCTACCGGGCCTAAATCTACTAGCCCTTGAAGAGGCCGGGCTGAGAACATCCATTGTTTACATCCATCAGACTAAACCAGCATTATAAACGAATCCCTGGCAAAGCATTTGTAAGAAACCAAGGTTCAGAAACAAAAGTTGAACAACACAATTGCCCGTCCCCCCAAAAAAAGAATTTTTGCACAGATTTTGCTGGGCTAATTTATGTTCCAAGGCTGACAACCTGCGGTGCTTCTACACAAGAGTTTTTGCACAAACAGAAGGAACGCAGATGAAGGCCTGGCTCTTCTTGTGCCCGCTGTCCTTCGCCACTCCGAGACCTCCAACACAAACTTGCCTTGGGCTCTTTGCCCTCACCCCATCCTTCCCCGAGCAAGCCTGGGAGAATAAGAGAAGAGGGTAACAGAATAACGGGAAGGGACCTTGGAGGTCTTCTAGTCCAGCCCCCTGCTTAAGCAGGAGAACCTATATCATCTCAGACAAGTGACTGTCTAGCCTCTTCTTAAAAATCTCCAGTGATGGAGCGCCCAGGATTTCTGGTGGCAAGCTGTTCCACTGGTTAACTGTCCTCACTGTCATGAAGTTTCTCCTTAATTCCAGGTTGCTTCTCTCCTTGATTAATTTCCATCCATTGTTTCTTGTCCTGCCTTCTGGGGCTTTGGAGAGGAGGTTGACCCCCAATTCTTTGGGGCAGACCCTCAAATATTGGAAGACTGCTTATCATGTCCCCCCACCCCACCCCAAAGTCCTCCTTTTCTCTAGACTGGCCATTCCCAAATCCTGCAGCCGTTCTTCATATGTTTTAGTCTCCAGGCCTTGGATCACCTTAGTTGCTCTTCTTTGCACTCTGAAAGGTGCTTTGTTCCAAGAGGCAACTGGACTGGGTGTTTTGTTTTGGAGGAGGAGAAAAAGGAGGAGGGAGGGAGGGAGGGAGGGAGGGAGGGAGGGAGGGAGGGAGGGAAGGAAGGAAGGAAGGAAGGAAGGAAGGAAGGGAGGGAGGGAGGGAGGGAGGGAGGGAGGGAGGAAGGAAGGAAGGAAGGAAGGAAGGGAGAGGAAAGAATGGAAAGGAAAGGAAGGAAGGAAGGAAGGAAGGAGGAAGGAAGGAAGGAAGGAAGGAAGGAAGGAGAGGAAGGAAGGAAATGAAGAGAGGAGAGGAAGGAAAGAAGGAAAGGAAAGGAAAGGAAAGGAAAGGAGAGGAGAGGAGAGGAGAGGAGAGGAGAGGAGAGGAGAGGAGAGGAGAGGAGAGGAGAGGAGAGGAGAGGAAAGGAGAGGAAGAGGAGAGGAGAGGAAAAGAAAGGAAAGGAAAGGAGAAAGAGGAGGAGAGGAGAGGAGAGGCTTCTCAGCTTGACGTTCGTCTCTGCCCTTTCCAGACGCCCCCAGACCGGCGAGGCGGAGGCGCTTCTGCTCGGGACCCGATCCAGGGCGCCCCCTCCCAAGAGCCCGGGACGCCTTCTGCCGCCAAGGGATGCCCCCGCCAGGCAGCCAGGCACGCCGGCCACCCCCGGAGCCGTGCTTGGGATGGGGCGGGAAGGGGAGCAGGGGGGGCTTGGACCCAGAGCCAAAGCGGCATGGGTCCCAGCCCCCCACCGCCCCCATCATCCCCACTTGGAGGCGGCTGGGGAAGGATGGGAGCGGCAGTCCAGCCCTGCCCACCGTCGGCAGTCCAGCTTCCCTCCACCGTCCCAGGTCAGGACAGGCGGGGGACGATGGGGCCGGCAGTCCAGCCCTCCCCACCGTCAGCCGTCCAGCTCGCCCGCATCGCCCCGAGTCAAGAGAGCTGGGGATGATGGGGGTGGCAGTCCAGCCCTCCCCACCGTCAGCCGTCCAGCTCGCCCGCATCGCCCCCCAGTCAAGAGAGCTGGGGATGATGGGGTCGGCAGTCCAGCCCTCCCCACCGCTCGCCCGCATCGCCCCCGTGTCAGGAGAGCTGGGGATGATGGGGGCGGCAGTCCAGCCCTCCCCACTGTCAGCAGTGCAGCTCGCCCGCATCGCCCTGAGTCAAGAGAGCTGGGGATGATGGGGGCGGCAGTCCAGCCCCCCCCCCACCGTCAGCTGTCCAGCTCGCCCGCATCGCCCCCCCGTAAGGAGAGCTGGGAATGATGGGGGCGGCAGTCCAGCCCGCCCCACCGTCAGCCGTCCAGCTCGACCGCATCGCCCTGAGTCAAGAGAGCTGGGGATGATGGGGGCGGCAGGGAGAGGCTCCATTGCCCCCCAGCCCCTCCGCGTGCACGCGCCTCTCCTCCCCCTCCCCCCTCCTTGGGTGGCGCGCGCGGCCCCTCCCCCCCCGGCCCCAGACTCACTTAATGCGGGACCCCATGGCGTCGGAGGGCCCCGCATGGGCCCCGGCAGGACGGGCGGGCGGGCGGGCGGGGGTCCCGACTGGAGGCGGGGGTCACTCCATGCCCGGCCGGAGGACTCCGAGGCGGAGGCGCGACCCGCGGGACGGACAAGGCGAAGCGGGCAGCGGAGGACCGGAAGAGCGCGCGGGGCCGGCTGGGAAATGTAGTCCCGCCGCCGGAAGCTGCCCCTCACGACTCGCCGCCCCCCTCGCTACGAGCCCCCCACACACACACACACACACTCCCCGCCCCCCCCTCCCGGCCCGAGGAAAGGCC
Source organism: Vipera latastei (assembly GCA_024294585.1). Classification (NCBI taxonomy): domain Eukaryota; kingdom Metazoa; phylum Chordata; class Lepidosauria; order Squamata; family Viperidae; genus Vipera; species Vipera latastei. The sequence continues at coordinate 7,420,359 of CM044368.1, read as the reverse complement.
GAGCCGTTCCCCTGAGCGCGTGCAGAGTGCCTTGACCTGGCCTCGGGGTTCCGGCTGGTCTGGGCCTCAGCTGTTTTTTTTTTAGAACTACAACTCCCGGCCTTCCCCAGCCGTCCGGGCAGGAGGGCTGGATGGGAATTGTAGTCCGGCGCGCGCTGAGCGGGGTGGGGGTGGGGGGAGGGGAGGAGAGGGGGGGCGGGGAGGAGTTTTGTTTTTTTTAAAAAAAAGGGGGGGAAGCTGGGGATGCTGGGAGGTGTAGTCTGCAAGGACACCCCCCCACACACACCCCTCAACCCCGCGCCCGGGCCGACGGTTTTGGAAGGCGGGCTGGGGACGATGAGCGTTGTAGTGCGAGGGCGGCGGCGGAGGAGGAGGAAGAGGCGGCCGCTCTTTTGCCGAGCTGCAAAAATGTATCTCTGCAAGTTTACTTATTCTCGCCGTTGAGTATCCGGATTGTTGCCAAGTCTTAACGTAACAAGGCAGAAGGGAGGAAGGAAAAAGGAGGAGTGGGACTCCGATTTTTTTTATTATTATTATTTTAATTCCATTTATATCCCGCCCTTCTCCGAAGACTCAGGGCGGCTTACAAGCTTAGCAGTAGCCTTCATTCTATGTATTGTTGTTGTTGTTGTTAGTTGCAAGTCGTGTCCGACCCATCGCGACCCCATGGACAACGTTCCTCCAGGCCTTCCTGTCCTCTACCATCTTCTGGAGTCCATTTAAGCTCACGCCTGCTGCTTCTGTGACTCCATCCAGCCACCTCATTCCCTGTCGTCCCCTTCTTCTATTGCCCTCGATCTTTCCCAGCATGAGGCTCTTCTCCAGTGAGTCCTTCCTTCTCATGAGGTGGCCAAGTATTTTGAGTTTTAGCTTCAGGATCTGGCACTGATGATGTTACCTAGTTGGGTCATGAAATGTCTGCAAGAAAGCCACCAAGCTCAGAGAACACCAAGGACCCCACAGTTATCCTCCTCCTCTCCACAAACCCAACTCCCTTCTAGCACTGATGAAGTTACCTAGTTGAGTCATGAAACGTCTGCAAGAAAACCATTAATCTCAGAGAGCACCAAGGATCCCACGGTCCTCCTCCTCTTCCTCCTCCTCTCCAGAAACCCAACTCCCTTCTAGCACTGATGATGTTACCTAGTTGGGTCATGAAACGTCTGGAAGAAAACAACCAAGCTCTGAGAGCACCAAGGACCCCACAGTCCTTCTCTTCCTCCTCCTCCTCCTCCTCCTCCTCCTCCTCCTCCTCCTCCTCCTCCTCCTCCTCCTCCTCCTCCTCCTCCCTTCTAGCACTGATGATGTTACCTAGTTGGGTCATGAAACGTCTGGAAGAAAACAAGCAAGCTCAGAGAGTACTAAGGGCCCCACAATTCTCCTCCTCCTCCTCCTCCTCCTCCTCCTCCTCCTCCTCCTCCTCCTCCTCCCTTCTTGCACTGATGATGTTACCTAGTTGGGTCATGAAACGTCTGCAAGGAAACCACCCAGCTCAGAGAGCACCAAGGGCCCCTCGTGTCAACCCCGAGCTACAAATATTCTCCTTTATTAGAGAGGAGCTGATTAGCAAGGATCTATCCCCTGACGGGCCTGAGCCTCAACAAAAGGCGGAATTTCCAAGCAGAAACACGCAACGTGGATTAAGTATCGCACGGAAGCCTGTCCAGAGACAGATTTTGGACAGCCAGACGAGAGAATCCTGAGGTGCTAAGAAAAAGAAGGAAAAAAAAGGCTCATGGTGAATTCATTTGCTTATTTATTTCAAGCAGGGTATGTCTTTATGTCTCCTATTAAGAAAAATACTATAATTTATCCACTGGTGTAGTAAAACTGCATATGGGCCCTATTATTTCCATCAAGTAATTTGTCTTCAGAAGCTTTGGCTGCTCCAACACTGGAGGCTTTTAAGAAGATTTTTCTGAAATGGTACAGGGTCCCCTGCTTGTGCAGTGGGTTGGACTAGGCCTCTTCCGGCTCTGTGGAAGGGCTTCCCTTCAGAAGTTGTGGGTGCTCCAGCACTGGAGGTTTTTAAGAAAAGGCTGGACAGCCATTTGTCTGAAATGGGATAGGGTCTCCTGCTTGAGGAGAGGTTGGACTAGAACAGGGGTCCCAAATTCCCAGACCGACACCAGGTTGCAGCATGCCAGAAAAACTCCGGTCCGTGGAAAAACCTCTCTCTGTGGAATTGGTCCCTGACACTCAAAAGGTTGGGGGCCGCTGGACCAGAAGACCTCTGAAGTCCTATATATATAATATTTTATTTTCCAATTTTACATTTGGGTATTTAAAAAGCAACATGGTGACTCAATTAATCAATAGTTCAATAACAAGCTCTTGTGCAAACCTCAGGTTACAACATCAGATATTTCTTCTCTTTTCCCCTTAACTATCTCGTATTCAAACTAGTACATTTCTAATTATATCAACTCAATCATGATTACATTTCTCAATAAATTTTTAGCTTATACATATCTTAATTACGTTCAATCTTCATAAACCATCCATATCCCCTTATTAATTTTTACATAATAATTTTTCACTTCTCATCAGTATTCCAATTTAACCTTTAATACGCATAATTTTCAGACCTTGGGTAACCAAGATTTCCCTTCTCTCATGAAGTCCCTTCCAACTCTTACTCTGTTATCAAAATTGAAGAAACAGAATTTCACTAGTCCTGAGATGGTTTATATTTCAGTTTGCGCAGCAGAGAAGGAAAAGCGAAGACACAGAATAACCGCGTTGGAAGGGACCTCGGAGGTCTTCCAGTCCAACCCCCTCCTCAAGCAGGAGACCCTATACCAGGGGTGTCAAGCTCAATTTCATTGAGGGCCGCATCAGCATTGCGGTTGCCCTCAGGGGGCCGGGTGGGTGTGGCCAGGGTGGGCGTGGCCTACTGAGTGGGCGTGGCTAGAGTGCATAAGACCTACTGGGTGGGCGTGGCCAGCTCTACATGGTCGCATCAAGGGTGCCTATGGGGGCCCGGGCAGGAGTGGGGCAGATCTGGGGGTCTCTGGCAGAAGGAGGGTCTCTGGGCCAGGGCCAAGGCAGTGGGGGCCATTCCCTCACTGTTTCCAGGATGGCTTCGCAGGCCGCGTGAAACCACTTCGCAGGCTGGATCCGGCCCCCGGGCCTTGTGTTTGACATGTCTGCCCTATATTAACATTTACAGCCAGCCACTGAAGCCAGCATGGAGCTCAGAAGAGAGAAGATCTCCACGGTAGGCTCTTTGCGAGGCAGGATCAAGTCTAGGGAATAAAGCAAGGGCAGGGATCAGGAGCATGGGCTTGGTACAAGGAGTAGAGTAAAGGTACAAGGAGTAGAGTAAAGGAATGGAGGTGTGTCAAAAGTGAGCTGGGAGTCTCCCTGCTTGTTCCCTCTTCTTCCCAAGTTTTCACTGCCCTTGCTCCCTTCTCCAGATGTTTGCCTCTGGCCCCTTCCAGAAGCCCTTGTCCTGCAGAGCCTCTATTCTCACATCTTAATATTCCTCCAAAGGCTCTCCTTTGATGTGCGCCCGTCTGTGATAGACCTGCCATTGGAAAATTGCTTTGCGGCTGGCTTGTGCAGCACAAAGTCAGCCAACTGGGGTTTCCTTCGAAAGACCTGGTTAAGGAATCGTGGCCTAATCCATGTGAATCCCACCCTTGTCTATGCCTCTTGCAGCGAGTGTGGCCAAAGGCTGAAGGGCTGGAAAACTTTATTAACCCAGCATTTTTTTTTCCACTGGGAGGAGGGGTTTTCTCCCCCCCCCTTTCTTTCTTTTAATCATGGCAGTTAATTAGATTTGGTGCTGTTTGAAATTGTTCTGCCGGCAGCAAGATCTGACTGCCGGCCCAGCCGATGATGGATTCTATTGCAAATCAGGGCTGTTTTCGAAAGAGGCAGAGGTCCCGGGGCTTATGGAGCTCAGGAACTGGAGGGGGCTGTCAGCAGGCCCAGAGGAAGAGAGAGAGAGAGGCTTTTGGAGGAGTTGCTGGTGGTGGCAGCGTGCTCCAGGGGTGAAAAGAAGCTAGGCCTCTTTAAGGAAAAGGTGGAAGAGACAGGATCAGATAAAGGAACGGAGGCGAGGTTGTGGTGCAGGAATGCCAGCTAATTTGAGGTCTGATCCCCGTGGAGCTGCGTTTCCATCTGTCCTGTTTTCCATCCTTCGCTCCCTAGAGACTAAAATGGACGATGTGTGACATTGTGGGCTGTCCCCTGACACCACTGGATGACCTCGCCAGGGCTCGTTGCCTTGGAAGAGTGAGGAAGATTCTCAGGGATGACTCACACCCTGGACGGTATCTCTTTACTCTCCTACCATCCGGTAGGAGATATAGGAGTATAGCCAGCTGTACCAACAGGCTGAAAAATAGCTTTTATCCGTGGGCTGTTAGGCTTTTAAATGGGACATAATCTTATGCAGAATTGACTTGGGAGGCCGGTGTGTGGTGTCGTTGGCTCACACAGTGTGGTGGGATGGAGGGTTTGTTGTCACTGTGTGTTGGGGGGAGAGAGCACGGGGGGGGGGGGAGGCTCAGCTAATCTCAATGTACACATGTTGTACTTTGACAATAAAGGTTTATTATTTATTATTATTATTATTATTGAGCTGGCCACGAAGAAGGAGTGTCTCATCGGAGGGGGTGGCCCTTTGAGAGCTGTACGCAACGCAATTTCACTTTGATGTATGCCGATTGGTGTACATTCAAAGTGACAATAAAGTTGTTGTTGTTGTTGTTGTTCATCGCACAGTCAGCCAGATGTTCAGACTGGATTTGGCATTTTTGTCTACCTATCGAGTCCTTACCAAGGAGCTGGGATAGGCAGATGTGGATGTTTGATGGGTATTACAGATCTCGTCGCAGGATGGAAGCAGTTCCTAGTAAGGCCGCCTTTGGCAATTGACTGATGGCGAATTTGTCAATGCCGATGATGGTGTCCAAGTGGTGCTCCAGTTTGTTTTGGGATTGCACCCGAGGTGCCTATGACTATTGGTACTATCCTTGCTTGCCTTTGCCACAGTCTTTCTATTTCTATTTGTCGGTCTTTGTATTTTGTTATCTTCTCCAGTTCTTTCTCGTCTATTCTGCTGTCTCCAGGCACTGCCATGTCCGCTATCCAGATGTTTTTGTCTTTCTTATCGACAATTGTTAAGTCTACGGTGTTATGTTGCAGGTGCTTGTCTGTTTGAATTCTGAAGTCCCAGAGTATTATTATTATTATTATTATTATTATTATTATTATTATTATTATTATTATTGTTGTTGTTGTTGTTGTTGTTGTCGTCGTTGTGTTGTTGTTGTTGTTGTTGTTGTTGTTCTTCTTCTTCTTCTTCTTCTTCTTCTTCTTCTTCTTCTTCTTCTTCTTCTTCTTCTTCTTCTTCTTCTTCTTCTTCTTCTTCTTCTTCTTCTTCTTCTTCTCACTCTGGTGTCATCCCCAGTGCATCCTTGGCCATGCAGACGTGGTTGATGAGGTCCATCGTTGACTCCCTGAGATTTCGGAGACCATCCTCCAGGCTGGCTTGCTGAGGCAAATCAGCAATTTTCTCTCTGCAAGAAAAGGAGGCCTCTTTGATCTAACAGTGTCTCCTTCAACCCGGACAATCTCCGTTGGAAGACAAATCCATCTTATTCCAGAGGTGAGATTATCCTTTCCTGGTTATCTTTCACTGGCTGATTCTGACCCCTCCCTTGACCCACTCTCCTGGTCCAATAAGTGGGATCTAAAATTAATCAACTAGCTAAATTAAATTAACTAATTAAATAAAATTAGCCAAGGTTAGCTGGCATTCACCAAGTTTACCGCGGTGCATGGTGCCAGCTTTTTTTTCTCCTACCCACTTTTTCTTTTATCCTTAAGTAACACCAGCTGCCTGCAATTAGTGCAGGTTCGCGTCCCACCAGGCTCAAGGTTGACTCAGCCTTCCATCCTTCCCAGGTAGGTAAAATGAGGACCCAGATTGTTGGGGGCAATAAGCTGACTTTGTAATAATGCCGCTTTGGGGGGACTGAAAGCCCTAATAAGCAGGCATATACATAGAATGAAGGCTATTGCTAAGAACATGGATTTGTGCTTCTTAGATTGTAAGCCGCCCTGAGTCTTCGAAGAAGGGCGGGATTATAAATGGGATTAAAAAAAAATAAAAAAAAATTCTCCAAATCCATCTCCCTTCTTCTCCCTCACAGCACCTTCCACGTGCTGCGGGCATCTCTCCCCAATCAATCAGAATAGAGCTGGTAGGGACCTTGGAGGTCATCTAGTCCAACCCCCTGCTCAAGCAGGAGATCCCATACCATTTCAGACAAGTGGCTGTCCAGTCTCTTTTTAAAAGACTCCAGTGATGGAGCACCCCCAATTTCTGGAGGCAAGCTGTTCCACTGGTTAATTGTTCTCACTGTTAGGAAGTTTCTCCTTAATTCCAGGTTGCTTCTCTCTTTGATTAATTTCCATCCTTTCTTTCTTGTCCTGCCCGCTGATGCTTTGGAGAATAATTTGAGCCACTCTTCTTTGTGGCAGACCCTCAAATACTGGAAGACTGCTATCATGCCTCCCCCAGTACTTTTTTTTCTCTAGATCAGGGGTGTCAAACTCAATCTCATGGAGGGCCGCATCAGCATTGCGGTTGCCCTCAGGGGGCCAGGTGGGTATGGCCAGGGTGGGCGTGGCCTACTGGGTGGGCGTGGCTAGAGTGCGTATGACCTACTGGGTGGGCCGTGGCCAGCTCTACATCATTCGCATCAAGGGTGGCTGTGCGGGCTGGGCAGGAGTGGGACAGATCTGAGGGTCTCTGGCAGAAGGAGGGTCTCTGGGCCAGGGCCAAGGCAGTGGGGGCCGTTCCCCTCACTGTTTTCAGGATGGCTTCGTGGGCCGCATGAAACCACTTCGCAGGCCGGATCCGGCCCCCGGGCCTTGTGTTTGACATGTCTGCTCTAGACTGTCCATACCCAAATCCTGCAAACGTTCTTCGTATGTTTCTGTCTCCAGGCCCTTAATCATCTTAGGTGCTCTTCTTTGCACTTATTTCAAAATCTCCACATCTGTTTTCTGATGTGGTGGCCAAACTGGATGCTGTGTTGATACCCAGGTGTGGCCTTATTATACTTTTACAGAGCGGTACTAATACATCATGTGATTTTGATTCTATGCCTCTGTTTATACAACCTCTGCATGTTTCATTTCTCACGTGCAGAAAATCACTTGAGTTTGCAAGAGTGTGGAATAGTCCCCAGCCCCAAACCTCCACGCCCCCCAACAAACAAACACACACACACACACACACACACACACAAAACTTTGGCCCAGCACTGGAGCAAACATCCAGCTTGTTTCTTTCGACCTATGGCTAACAAGCCCGACAT
>CM044368.1:7347671-7392240 GCA_024294585.1 Vipera latastei | reverse complement strand
CCCCCCCGTCCCCCAGCGCCTGGAGCCTGAGCTCGCCCACAAGTTAGGCGACCTTGGGACGTTCCCACGTTCCGAAAAGCGGGTCGCCGCCTGCAGATAAGCGAGGATTTCCGGGGGGGGGGGAGCATTGGCGCTGGAGCTGCGCCGTTTTCGCTGCCCTGACCCTAAGAGACGGGTTGGGCGGGGGCGGGGGGGGGTGTCCCGGGTTTCAGGATCGCGGGCAACGGCGCCTTTCCTGCCGGCCGCGATCAGGTTCACCTTGGCCGCGCTATTGCAAGCCCGAGCAGAGCGGTTTCCTCTGTTTTCCCGGCGGGGGCTCGCCGTAAAAGGATCTGGGGGGGGGGGCAACTGGGGTTTGTGTGTGTGTGTGTGTGTGTGTGTTTGTATCTTGCGTGCGCGAATAGTTTTTGCGTTGCTGCCGGTCGAGCTAAGAAAGGGCCCAGGTTGTTGTTTTATTGCGGGTCGGGCCCGCTTTAGCTCGGCGTCCCGACGTCGGCGAGAATTCGTGTCTTCTGGCAGAGGGAATGGACGGGGCGGGTTTGGTGCCGAACAGCGCGCGGAGTAAGGAAAGCATATTTTTTTTCCCCCTTCGTTCCCTCGAAATCAGCCCTTTAATAAGCACTTTCTCTCCCCCCCCCCGCCTCGCAGCTGGGAAAGTTTATTCTTCTGCAACCGGGCGCCCCCCTCCCCAAGGACGTAGTTGCTGTAGTAAAGTCGTGGGGGGGGGGGTTGAGGAGGCAGAGAGAGCGCTTGCTGGTTACCGAAAAGCCCCCCTGAGTTGCAAACCCGGAAGGAATAATTTATTTATTTATTTATTATTTTAATTCCATTTATATCCCGCCCTTCTCCGAAGACTCAGGGCGGCTTTACAAACTTAGCAGTAATAATAATTTTTTAAAAACCCTCTTTTTTTTGGTTACGCCTGGATCCGAACGCGACTCGCATCTTGGTTACATTTCCACGTATAACGTTGGACCCCGAACTGGGGAAAATGTTTGGGGGGGAGGGGCGGAGAGGAGGAGGAGGAGGATGAGGAGAGGTTGTCTGAATGCGGGTCCGCCGCCGCCGCCGCCCTTGAAGAACGGGCGACTAACCGGGCCCGTTTTGTTGGCGAGTTGAATCGCGCGCGGGAGCCGTTTGCCTGGAGGCGAATCGGGTCTGACAAGCGGAAAACGGCCTCGGAGGGGAGAGATTCCCCCCCCCCCGCCGCCTCCTGGTTGCCCCAAACGATTGAGCGGGGTGCTCCCTCCCTCTCCCCCCATTCGGCAACTTTTAATCTTTCTTTCTTTCTTTCTTTCTTTCTTTCTTTCTTTCTTTCTTTCTTTCTTTCTTTCTTTCTTTCTTTCTTTCTTTCTTTCTTTCTTTCTTTCTTTTTTCCAAACACACACACACACACACACACACACACACACACACACACACACACACACACAGGTTGTCTTCCCTCCCTCCTCATTTTCTTTCTTTCTTTCTTTCTTTCTTCTTTTCTTTCTTTCTTTCTTTCTTTCTTCTTCTTTCTTTCTTTCTTTCTTTTTTCCAAACACACACACACACACACACACACCACACACACACACACACACACCCACACAGGTTGTCTTCCCTCCCTCCTCATTTTCTTTCTTTCTCTTCTTTCTTTCTTTCTTTCTTTCTTTCTTTCTTTCTTTCTTTTTTTCCTTTCTTTCTTTTTTCCAAACACACACACACACACACACACACACACACACACACAGAGGTTGTCTTCCCTCCCTCCTCATTTTCTTTCTTTCTTTCTTTCCTTTCTTTCTTTCTTTCTTTCTCTTTCTTTCTTTCTTTCTTTCTTTCTTTTTCCAAACACACACACACACACACACACACACACACACACACGACACAGGTTGTCTTCCCTCCCTCCTCATTTTCTTTCTTTCTTTCTTTCTTTCTTTCTTTCTTTCTTTCTTTCTTTCTTTCTTTCTTTCTTTCTTTCTTTCTTTCTCTCTCTGTTGTCTTCCCTCCCTTTTCTTTCTTTCTTTTCTTTCTTTCTCTCTTTCTCTCTCTGTGTCTTTGCCAAGAGAGAGATAGGTTGTCTTCCCTCCCTCCCTCCCTCCCTCCCCTTCCTTTCTTTCTTCTTTCTTTCTTTCTTTTCTTTCTTTTCTTTCTTTCTTTCTTTCTTTTCTTTCTTTCTTTCTTTCTTTCTTTCTTTCTTTCTTTCTCTCTCTCTCTCTCTCTCTCTCTCTCATCTCTCTCTCTCTCTCTCTCTCTCTCTCTCTCTCTCTCTCTCTCTCTCTCCTCTCTCTCTCTCCCCCCCCCCCCCCCCTCGGAGGGAGATGGCAGAGCTTGGAGGTGCCACGTAAAACCAAATTCAAAGCCCTCTCTTCTTTCCCATCGTTTTATTTTATTTTTTTTTTAAAAAAAAATCCTCAAAAACCCCTTTCTCACATCGCAGCAAACCACCACACTTTCCCCCCCCCCCCGCTGGAAGAAGGAGAACCTAAACGGTGATAACTTATTTTTCAGGGGGGGCCCTCCCCTCTATTCTTTGTCCAATGGAAAGTGGCCTTCCTTGCCCTCCCCCCACTTTTGGAACCCCTAGAATTTTCCCCCCTCCTCCTGCACTTCTTCCTGGTGGGGGAAGGGTAGAAGAGCCATGCCTGCCTGTTCAGAAACAGCCCCCCTCCCCATTTATCCAGAAAGGGACAAGGTGGAGAAAAAACGGCCCCCCAAATGTATGGGTTCATTTATTGAATTCCTGCAGTCCGAAACTATTATTCCTCATTGGATTTGTCCCAGTTCGAACTCAGAACAGATTAGTTTGTGGTGGCACAATTCGGATTCGCTCCATAGCTCCGGCCCTCTCTTGAGGAGAGATTCTGCAAGGAGTTGTTGTAGCAGGCCGTATAAACCCACAGGGGACGTCAGGTCTCACAGGGTGAAGATTCATAACAAAATAGAAAAACTTAATGGAAGAGATAGAGTCGGAAGGGACCTTGGAGGTCTTCTAGTCCAACCCTCTGCTCAAGAGGAGACCTTATGCCATTCCGGACAAATAGCTGTCCAGTCTCCTCCTCCTCCTCTTCCTCTCCCCCCCCCCCCCCCCCGACTTCCCAGAGCTGAATACAGGGTATTGCTTCAAACAAACTTAAGCTAAAATATGCTAACCAACTATCAATACACTTTAAATCCTATCGCACTTTAACTCCCCTTAAGCATAAGTAAGTAATAATACATCTTATAATTCTAATATTCATCCATATGCTAAATAAAAAATTTAGTCCCATATTTATTCTGAATATAATCGATCCATCTTCTCCATTCCGAAATATATCTCTCTTGCGATGGTTCTTTCAAATATGCTGAATTTTTTTTTTGCCATTTCTGCCAAGTTTGAAACTTTTAAAGTCCACTCTTCTATAGTAGGCAGCTCCTCCTTCTTCCAGTATTGCGAAACCAAAAGTCTTGCTGCCATCCTCCTCCTCCTCCTCTTCCTCCTCCTCCCACTGATTATGTTACCTAGTAGGGTGATGAAATGTCTGCAGGAAAAACCACCAAGCTCAGAGAGCACTAAGGACCCCACAGTCATTGCCCTATTCCTCCTTGTCCTCGTCCTCGTCCTCGTCCTCGTCCTCCTCCTCCAACCCCACTCCCTTCTAGCACTGATGATGTTCCCTAGTTGGGTCAAGAAATGTCTGCAAGAAAGCCACCAAGCTCAGAGAGGTCCAAGGACCCCCACAGTCCTCCTCCTCCTCATCTTCTCCTCCCCACTGATGATGTTACCTAGTTGGGTCATGAAACGTCTGCAAGAAAACCACGAAGCTCAGAGAGCTCCAAGGACCCCACAGTCCTCCTCCTCCTCTTCCTCCTCCCACTGATGATGTTACCTGGTTAGGTAATGAAATGTCTGCAGGAAAACCGCCAAGCTCACAGTTCAACACCTGGCTACACATAGTCTCCTTTACTGATATCCAGGCGCTCTGCAAACCTCTAACTTACAGTAGCTGACTGCGCAATTGTTAACATGCATGTGACATTCTGTGTTTCCCCCCTCCCTTCTGTGGCCTTGCTGTCCCCCACATTCTTTTGGCCGTCTTCTTCGTGGTCCCATTTTTCTGGGATCCTCCAAGGAGATTTTTCTTCTCTGGGTACCTCCCGCACAAAGAGGCGCCCGTGGGCTCCTCTTGGCTGCAAAACCGGTCACCTGGCGACCGTTCAGAAAGTGACTAAGGACCAGTCCTCAGACTTACGGCCGCGGTTACAGCCTCCCCCCCGTGGTCCACGTGATCAAAACTCGGGGCCCCTGGCGGCTGGCGTGCATTTACGACCCTTGCGGAATCCTGGGGGCTCATCCGATTGTCATTTGCAGCCTTCCAAGCCAGCTTTTGACAAGCAAAGTCAGTGGGGGGGAGGAATCCGATTCGCTTAATGACGGTGTGACTCACTTAAAGACTGCAGTGGTTTTCTTGACAACCGTGGCTCCCCCAAAACTTGCAAAATTGGGCATGGCTTGCGTAACGGAACGGAAATTTATGTCCTAGTTCTGATTATCTGTTGAGGTCTCCCTGCCGTAGTCCATTCCCTTGACATTTATTTTATTATTATTTATTAATTTTATTTGTATACCGCCCTTCTCCCCGAAGGACTCAGGGCGGTGAACAGGGCAGTACATGTTGTTTCTTTGGATTCAGGACCTAAGGCTGGAGAAAGACACAGTGATGGGGCTACGGGGCAAATACTTAGGGCTGCCCTTGTAGGCTACCTGGCCCTCTGCATGTGGGCGGGGGAAGAGAAGCCATATTTGATTGCAACGTCCCCCCCCCCCGATGTTCACCAGGTGCAGCAAGAGCTGGGTGGCCCATCATGCTGGATCAGTGCTGATTGTGTCTCCTCCCACATGGGGGGGGCGGGGTCTTCCTTCCGGAAGGACTGTGTGAATAGGCACGAGATAGGTTTGTGTGTGTTGCAGTGTTCATTCCACGTCTACTATGCTTGCCTAAGAATTGAACAGCAAATGCAGAACATGGGGGTTGGTGGAGAGGCAACTTTCGGGTTTATCGTAGTGGCCGGATTTGAGGGAAAAGTTTAGAATAGAATAGAATAGAATAGAATAGAATAGAATAGAATAGAATAGAATAGAATAGAATAGAATAGAATAGAGAATAGAATAGAATAGAGAATAGAATATAGAATAGAAAAAGAATAGAATAGAAAATAGAATGGAATAGAATATAGAATAGAATAGGAAAAAATAGAATAGAGAATAGAACAGAATAGAATAGAAAAAGAAAAGAATAGAAAATAGAATAGAATAGAAAAAAGAATAGAATGTAGAATATTTTTTTTTATTTTAATCCCATTTATATCCCGCCCTTCTCCGAAGACTCAGGGCGGCTTACAATTTAAGCACAAACCAATGTGCTTAATATAATAGAATAATAATAGAATAGAATAGAATAGAATAAAATAACAGAGTTGGAAGGGACCTTGGAGGTCATCCAGTCCACCCTTCCCCATCCAAGCAGGAGACCCTCCACCACTTCTGACAGATGGCTGTCCAGTCTCTTCTTGAAAGCTTCCAGTGATGAAGCTCCCACACCTTCTGAAGGCAACTTCTGTTCTGTTGGTTGGTTGTTCTCCTTCTCCTGCTCCCCAAACATTTTAATTAAATACTTCTAGTCCAGCTACTAGTTTAACCAATCTTCCTGGATTTGTAAAAAAAAAAAAAAAAACACCTGACTGGGCAGCGCCAGACATCTCTTCATCCTTGAGATGTGCGTGAACTTTTCCCCCTTCGTTTGGTGTGCGGGCACACTCGCAGGAAAAACAGGGCCTCCTCTCTAGACCCCACCGTCCCCAGGGAGTGTTTGTGAACATTGTGCGACACAGCGGCATCAGCTGCCTGCGGGCCAGAGAAAAGCCTTGGTTTCAGCCACCGAGAAAAAAATTATCATCGTAACTAATCCGGCCGTGCACGCAGCCTCTGCGCTGGAAGGGGCTGCCTCGTCCCCCAGCTCAGGCCTGACGCCAAACAAAGCCTATTCTTTCCATGCAACCACAACATAAATGGGGACGCTCAGCGGATGTTCCTCTGGATGGCCGAAAGTTTGCATGCGGCCGTTGACAATCGCTGTGGGCTGGGGTTTCTGAAAGGCGTCTTGGCAGAGGAACAGGAAAGAGAATTCATTTCATTTTTTTATTTATTTATTTTTTATTTTAATTCCATTTATATCCCGCCCTTCTCTGAATACTCAGGGCGGCTTACAAGCTTAGCAGTGGCCTTCATTCTATGTATATGCCTGCTTATTAGGGCTTTCACACACACACCCCTAAGCGGCATTATTACAAAGTCAGCTTAATTGCCCCAACAATCTGGGTCCTCATTTTACCTACCTCGGAAGGATGGAAGGCTGAGTCAACCTTGAGCCTGGTGGGACTCGAACCTGCACTAATTGCAGGCAGCTGGTGTGACTTAAGGAGGCATTAGCCCACTGCTCCACCTCAATCCGGAGGGCCAGCGTTTGGCACCGAGGATCCTGAGAACCGGTTGAAAGTTTTTGAGGTGTCTCAGGGGTTGCGTAGAACCCACAAACCACTTGCAAGGGACTTCTGGTTACGTGTGGCAGGACGGCTGGTCTGACTTTAGATGGATCGCTTCACCGCATCTGCGGCCATCCAGAGTCGCCCCGTTCTTTGCACACCACGGGCTCCGAATGTTTTGGGGTCCCTTTCCCCCTAAGCTTGCAAGAAATCTAGGGTGTGCCCTCTTGTATTAGCCACAATCCCTCTCTGCGACGGCCCAGAATCACGGCTTAATTCATCGCTCTGTTTATCGGTGTTACTCCGCTACTTTTGAGCACACGGGGCCTCTTCAGGCAAAGACGCAACCTATCCAAAAGCGATGTGCTGTGCATTATGGGTTACTTTCAGCAAGCCGCCGGAGTGGACAATTTTGACCTCTACCCGTTCTGGAAGCATTCTGCTGATTTGGGAGTGCTTGAGCCACTGAGGGGCAATCGCCGATTACCCGACGTGTGAATTTGGGAGCCGGATTTAATTTGGAATTTCCCAGGAATAATAATAATTAAAAAAAATAATGAAAAAGGCTTTAGGATTTGCACCTGACTTAACTGTACCAGCCTGCAGGTCCCTGTCAAAAGTAGATTTGATAATCGTGTTTTAAAAGCCTGTGCAGATATGTCGAGACAGCTGGATCGATAATTCACACATTAGCAACCCCGCGAGAGATATTTCTCTCTCTCTCTCTCTCTCTCTCTCTCTCTCTCTCTCTCTCTCTCTCTCTCTCTCTCTCTCTCTCTCTCCTCTCCCTCTCTCTCTTTTCTGCGTTTTTTAGTCATTTTGATAGAATGAGTAAATTATCAAGGGAGCCAATCCAACTGGGTTTTTTTCCTCCCCCACCCACCCACCCACCCAGTTGTTTCAGAAATCTAATTGAGTTGTCAGCCATCACACCCAAGAAGAACAGCTTTCCTTCCTGTTTTGCTACCCCAAAAGATGTTGCAAGTACTTTACAAGCTACAGCTACAGCTTTGGGGTGGGCGGGATCAATAGTTACTCTATAGGTTAATTGAAAACTCGCTTTGCAAACTGAAGGGGTTTTTTTTAGTCAACGGACCCGACAGGGGCCTTTAATAATTCTTTCCAAGGCTTTCATTTTGTTTCTTCAGGGCAGGTGGGATTAAATTGCATTTAGTTAGAGGAGGGGGATGGAGAGGGAAAATAAACTCAAGCCCAGATTATTATTATTATTATTATTATTATTATTATTATTATTATTATTATTATTATTATTATTATTTATTTATTCGGTTTATATACCGCCCTATTCCCAAAGGACTCTGAAGTGCGTTAAAAACATTATATTATATTATTATTATTATTATTATTATTATTATTATTATTATTATTATTATTATTATTATATTATATTATTTATTTATTTATTCGGTTTATATACCGCCCTATTCCCAAAGGACTCTGAAGTGCGTTAAAACATTATATTATATTATTATTATTATTATTATTATTATTATTATTATTATTATTATTATTATTATATTATTTATTTATTTATTCGGTTTATATACCGCCCTATTCCCAAAGGACTCTGAAGTGCGTTAAAACATTATATTATATTATATTATTATTATTATTATTATTATTATTATTATTATTATTATTATTATTATTATTATTATTATTATTATTATTATTATTTACCGGTATTTTTTAAAAAGCGCTTTGGATTTTTTTTAAAAAAAAAAATGGGCTGCAAAGACAGAGAGTTCCTTGTAAAGTTTTTGTCCTGGTCTCTGACGCAGCTTCAACCTTCTGCTCCGTTCTTCTCTCAAATGGTAGGTGAGCTTTTCCCTCAGGTGGGGACATCCTCCTACACACACACACACACACACACACACACACACACACCCGCTACCCTGGCCAGGGCTCCCCCCTCCCCCCCTCCCTCCTTTTAAGCAGTCTTTTAAGTTGCTTTCTCATTCTGCAAGGGGGAACTGGAAGGAAAGATTTTGAATGAGGCTTTTTTTGTTGTTTTTTTTCCTCCCCTATTGAGGCTGGAGTGGACTTGGGGAGTTTGCAGCTGTGCCATGCCAGCGAACCATCTGAAGTGCGTTAAAACATTTCTTTCTTTCTTTTTTTCCCTTTTTCTTTTTTGCAAAGCGTTTCTTTTCTTCTCCCGGAGACCCGAGTGGAAGATTGGCATGAGGCTCTGTGTTGTGTTTTGGTGAGTGTATGTGTGTGTGTGTGTGTGTGTGTGTATGTGTGTGTGTGTGTGTGAGAGAGAGAGAGCAACTGAAGATGCAAATGCAAGAGGCCTCTTTCCCTTCGCCCCCCCCAAAGCCCCCCCCCTTCCCAGCTCACTTTGTAAAGGAAGCGAAGGTGAAGGTGGGGGGGGCGGTCCTCGCAAGCTGAGATCCTGTGTGAGTGTGAGTGTGAGCATCTGGGTTTCAATGCCCTGTGATGCGACAACAGGCCTGGATGGGGGAAGGAACGGGAACTTGGGAGAAAGTGACAAGTATTACCCTCGTGGATTTCTAAAGGCACCAGACCCTTCGTTATTTATTTCTTTTGCAATATTTATTTGGCGTTCGCATTATTTTTACAAACGCAGATCGCCCTTGACCTATGACCCCGATCCGGCCCCAAATTTCTCTCGTTAAGTGAGACGGTTGTTAAGGGAGCTTTAGCTTTTACGACCTTTCTCTGCCATAGCTGTGGAGTGAAACGCTGCAGCTGCTACGTTGTGGCGCGGTTGTTAAGTGGGTCTGAATTCCCCATTATGACTTTGCTTGTCCGAAGGTGGCAAAAGGGGAATCACGTGACCTCAGGACACAGCAACGGTCGTAAGTACGAAGCAGTGGCCAAGCGCCTCGGTTTTGATCACACGGTCACGGGGGATGCGACAAAGGTCGTAAGTGAGAAAAATGGTCATGTCCCTTTTTTCTGTGCCGCTGTAACTTTGAATGGTCACTCAGTGAGCTGTTGTAAGTCAAGGATGGCCTGTAATTCAAGGCGGTGAACATATGTAACCCTCCTTCCTCCTCCCGTTTTCCCTACAACGACAATCCTTTGAGGTGGGTTCAGCTGAGAGAGAGAGAAAGGGACTGGCCCAGAGTCACCCAGCTGCCTGTCATGCCTAAGGCGGGACTAGAACTCACTGTCTCCTGGTGATTGGCCCAAAGTCAGCCAACTGGCTTTCATGCCTAAGGCGGGACTAGAACTCACCGTCTCCTGGTGATTGGCCCAAAGTCACTCTGCTGGCTGTCATGCCTAAGGCGGGACTAGAACTCACCGTCTCCTGGTGATTGGCCCAAAGTCAGCCAACTGGCTGTCATGCTAGAACTCACCGTCTCCTGGTGATTGGCCCAAAGTCACTCTGCTGGCTGTCATGCCTAAGGCGGGACTAGAACTCACTGTCTCCTGATGATTGGCCCAAAGTCACCCAACTGGCTGTCATGCTAGAACTCACTGTCTCCTGGTGATTGGCCCAAAGTCACCCAGCTGGCTGTCATGCCTAAGGCAGGACTAGAACTCACTGTCTCCTGGTGATTGGCCCAAAGTCAGCCAACTGGCTGTCATGCTAGAACTCACCGTCCACTGGTGATTGGCTCAAAGTCACCCAGCTGTCTTTCATGCCTAAGGCGGGTCTAGAACTCACCATCACCTGGTTTCTGGCCTAGTTCCTTCTCCATTCGACCAAACTGCTAGGTCCCTTCCCGGCTGTCCGCTCAGCGGTGCCATGGATGGTGGTGCCGAAACGATGCCTTCTTTGATGGTTGAGGAGGAGAGCAGACAGGGCTCTTTCTCATGGACCTGGTGCTGACCGTCTCTTCCTCACCTTTGTGCCCCTAGCCCTGAGTTGCAACGAGAACGACGGCAGCCCCCTGGATCGGGACCAACATTACCCCAGCAACCAGAAGACCAAACGCATGAGGACCTCCTTCAAACACCACCAGCTGCGGACAATGAAATCCTATTTTGCTATTAATCACAACCCAGATGCCAAGGACTTGAAGCAGCTCGCGCAAAAAACGGGTTTAACCAAAAGGGTGCTCCAGGTAAGTGATCTTTTAGGGTCTCAAAGTGGAGCGGGGGGTCTCTGGCCAGAGAGACAGAGGTCTCCACGCTGGTGCCTATGATGCCCAGCAAGCTACAGCCGTGTTTCTCAACCCTGAAGGGTGAAAGTGGGCGAACCTTAACGCCCAGAATTCCATTCTGGCTGGAGAATTCTAGGAGTTGAAGATCCTGAGAACTCCAACCAAATTTGGCTACTTCCCTGAGACAGGGAGGATGGGCAGGGGCATATGATGGAAATACCGGCCTTGCGTTCTCTCTGTTTCACCCTTCAAAGGTCCCAAAGATGCTTTTTCACGAGGCAACTGGACTTTCTTGTTTTTTCTTTGAAGACCTTTCGCTTCTCATCCCAGGAGCTTCTTCAGCTCTGACTGGATGGTGGAAGATGGAAGGGTTTATCCTCCTTGCAGACCGCTGGTCCTTTGCCTTCTTTTAGAGGGTCCTTGAGGCCACCTGGAGATTTACCTGTATCCTCAGGGTCCCCCTAAAAGAAGGCAAAGGACCAGCGGTCTGCAAGGAGGATAAACCCTTCCATCTTCCACCATCCAGTCAGAGCTGAAGAAGCTTCTGGGACGAGAAGCGAAATGTCTTCAAAGAAAAAAACAAAGTCCAGTTGCCTCGTGAAAAAGCACCTTTGGGACAACCAGGACCTGGATGACGGAGAGGCTCCACAGTCCCCTATCAAATGTTGGAGGAGAAAACAGCCCTTGTTCTCACTGATAGATCACTGATGTGACCAGCAATGGGATGTCCTTCCTGAGGAATTTACCTGGCTCGACTCTCCCCGGTTGTGGTCTCGAATGCTGCGCTTTGCAAAAGAATTTTGCTTTTGAAGAACCAACTGTTGCAAAGCTAGGAATTCATTAATTTTGATTTAATTTAATTTTAATTTTATTAAAGTTATATACCGCCCTTTCCCGAAGGACTCAGGGCGGTTTACAGGGTATTTAAAATCAAACAGTACGAAATACAAAAGTTAAAAAACAATTAAAAAAAGATTAAATTATCCCTTAACTAAAAATCTCAGTTAAAAATTCTCAGCCTGGGCCGGAGAGCTCAAAGAGCCAGGTCTTTAGGTCCCGGCGGAATGAATGAAGGTCAGGAGTGGTCCTAAGCTCCACGGGCAGCTGGTTCCAGAGGGCAGGCGCACCCACAGAGAAGGCCCTCCCCCTGGGTGTTATCCGCCGGCAATCTTTTACCGGCGGCACCCTGAGAAGACCCTCCCTGTGCGAGTGCACTGGACGAAGGGAGTTTGATGCTGGCAGGAGGTGTTCCCTCAAATATCCCGGACCCAAGCCATTTAGGGCTTTATAGGTCATCACCAGCACCTTGAATCTCACCTTGAATTAATGCGATGTGAACAGCATAACAGACTTGGAGAAGTATTATTACTGCTTTATAAAGCCTTAGTGAGGCCACACCTGGAATACTGTAGCCAATTTTGGTCACCATATCACCAAAAAAAAAAAAAGATGTTGAGAGTTTGGAAAAATTTCAGAGAAGAGGAACTAAGATGATCCAAGGCCTGGAGACTAAAACATACGAAGAATGGCTGCGGGATTTGGATTTGGCCAGTCTAGAGAAAAGAAGAAATAGGGGAGACATGATAGCAGTTATTCCAGTATTTGAGGGGATGCCACAAGGCAGAGGGGGCCAGGTTGTTCACCAAAGCACCAGAGGGAAAGACGAGAAACAATGGTTGGAAACTGGTCAAGGAGAGGAGCAACCTGGAATTAAGGAGAAACTTCCTGACAGGGTGGACAATTAGCCAGTGGAACAGCTTGCCACCAGAAATCGTGGGCGCTCCATCACTGGAGGTTTTTAAGAAGAGACTAGACATTCACCTGTCTGAGATGGCATAGGTTCTCCTGCTTGAGCAGGGGGCTGGACTAGATGACCTCCAAGGTCCCTTCCAGCTCTATACTATTCTAGTCCAACCCCCTGCTCAGGCAGGAAACCCTATTACTGTTGATCCACTTTGACCTTGACCGGACAATGAACTCCAGTAGACCATCATCTCCTCTTCTGATGAACACCAACAGCTTCGGCCTCCGACAAACATGTTGGGTGGAGGGGGTGTGTATTTATGTTGCACATATTTTCCAGAACCAAGATTAAACTGGCTACATCTGCCCTTTGCACTGATTCTGATTCATTAAACTGCAATTTGCTGAATGCCCTTTCATGGCTGAATTCCCCTGGTTGATGGTTCACGTCTGGTTTATAAGTGAGACGGCAGTTTGTTTTATATGGTCTTAGCAGATTCCCTGAACCTAGGCATCGTGGTTGATAAACCAGGATTGGGTGTTACGTGAATGCAAGCGGACGTGGCTTGCTGGACAAACTATAGGTAAACCAATTTCAGTTGAACGTGAACCTGGTCATGAAATAACCAGCTGACCTGGCTGTTTTGTTACTGCTCTTCAAAAAGAAGCAGGGATGACACTCACAAGACTTGTAGAATGGTTCCGAGTTGAAGGAGGGCTGCAGGACTTGGGCTTGGCTAGTCTAAGGAAAAGAAGGGCTAGGGGGGACATGATAGCAGCATTCCAGTATTTGAGGGGCTGCCACAAAGAAGAGGGGTGGGCCAAGTTATTCTCCAAAGCACCGAAAGGCAGGACAAGAAAAAACGGATGGAAATTAATCAAGGAGAGAAGCAACCTGGAATTAAGAAGAAACCTCCTGACGGTGAGGACAATTAACCAGTGGAACAGCTGGCCACCAGAAATCGTGGGCGCTCCATCACTGGAGGATTTTAAGAAGCGACTAGACATTTATCTGAAATGATATAGCTTCTCCTGTTCGAGCAGGGGGCTGGACTAGAAGACCTCGAAAGTCCCTTCCACATTCTATTCTATTCTATTCCATTCGATATTTTCTATTCTATTCTATTCTATTCTATTCTATTCTATTCTATTCTATTCTATTCTATTCTATTCTATTCTATTCTATTCTATTCTATTCTATTCTATTCTATTCTATTTTATTCTACATTCCATATTCTATTCTATTCTATTCTATTCTATTCTATTCTATTTTATTCTACATTCCATATTCTATTCTATTCTATTCTATTCTATTCTATTCTATTCTATTCTATTCTATTCTATTCTATTCTATTCTATTCTATTCTACATTCCATATTCTATTCTATTCTATTCTATTCTATTCTATTCTATTCTATTCTATTCTATTCTATTCTATTCTATTCTATTCTATTCTACTGTACACTCCACTCCATTCTATTCTCTATCATCTATTCTATTCTATTCTATTCTATTTTATTCTACATTCCATATTCTATTCTATTCTATTCTATTCTATTCTATTCTATTCTATTCTATTCTATTCTATTCTATTCTATTCTATTCTATTCTATTCTACTGTACACTCCACTCCACTCCATTCTATTCTCTATCATCTATTCTATTCTGTTCTATTATATTTTATATCTTCTATTCTATTCTATTCTATTCTATTCTATTCTATTCTATTCTATTCTATTCTATTCTATTCTATTCTATTCTATTCTATTCTATTCTATATAACATGGCAAAAAACAACGGATTTCAAGTAGGTTAACTTTGGTTGGGCATCAGGAAGACCTTTCAGCAGTGAAAAACTGTTCAGCAATGAAGCAAAGGAGCCGGAGAAGCGAGAAGAGAGCGTTGCTGGAGAGGGGGGAAGTGGAGTTGCTTTGTGAGGTCCTTTGGCTGGTTTTGTCCAGTTTTTCGGGTATTTTGGGGAGGATGGAGGACCCTCAGCATATTCTCAAAAGCCAAGTGTGCCTGTTTTGCTGAGGAAACACATTTTTTTTTTCATTTTTGGCTAGCAGCTATGTTGATGGAAATGATGACATTGTTCAGGATCAAGGGATCACTGGACTTTAGACCGGACTCTCATCAAAAAAGAGCCTTGGTGGAGCAGTGGGCTGATGCCTCCTTAAGTAACACCAGCTGCCTGCAATTAGTGCAGGTTCGCATCCCACCAGGCTCAAGGTTGACTCAGCCTTCCATCCTTCCGAGGTAGGTAAAATGAGGACCCAGATTGTTGGGGGCAATTAAGCTGACTTTGTAATAATGCCGCTTGGGGGGTGTATGAAAGCCCTAATAAGCAGGCATATACATAGAATGAAGGCTACTGCTAAGCTTGTAAGCCGCCCTGAGTCTTCGGAGAAGGGCGGGATATAAATGGAATTAAAATAAAATAAATAAAAATAAAAAAGCATAAAGTCTGTTGAATCCTGAAAAGTTTTGACAATCCTCCGACCAACGATAATGAATCCCCGGAAAGCTGAGATCCACAAAACGTGAACTGAAAACTTTTGCCCCGTGGCTTCTGCAACTGCTAATTTTGGGGAAACGTTTACAAATATTTGCCACCTTGACCGACAAGTCACTCAAAGGCAAAGGTTTTCAAATCCATTCTGACTTCCACCAGCTTTAACCTACATGGGGTTCAAGAAATCTTACACAGTTTGGGTGCTTAAAACGTAATTTCCCCTTTGCATTGTACAAATGAAGTTGTTTAATCGGGGTGCGCCTCTTAATCAGCCTGAATTAATCTGCAATCCTTCTTCAAAGGAAGCTCGTCCCCCACTTTGCACTGAGCTATAGTTTGGAACAGAACAGAACAGAACAGAACAGAACAGAACAGAGTAGAGTAGAGTAGAGTAGAGTAGAGTAGGGTAGGGTAGAATAGAATAGAATAGAATAGAATAGAATAGAATAGAGAGTTGGAAGGGACCTTGGAGGTCATCTAGTCCAACCCCCTGCTCAGGCAGGAAACCCTATCCCATTTCAGACAAATGGCTGTCCAGTCACTTCTTAAAAGCTTCCAGTGTTGGAGCATTCACTGCTTCTGGAGGCAGGTTGTTCCACTGGTTAATTGTCCTCACTGTCAGGAAGTATCTCCTTAGTTCCAGGTTGCTTCTCTCCTTGAGTTTCCATCCGTTGCTTCTTGTCCTGCCTTCAGGTGCTTCGGAGAATAGCTTGACACCCGCCCCCCTTCTTTGGGGCAGCCCCTGAGATATTAGAAAGCTGCTATCATGTCCCTCCTATTTCTTCTTTCCTTTAGACTAGCCAAACCCAAGTCCCGCAGTTGTTCTTCGTATGTTTTAGCCTCCAGTCCCCTGATCATCTTTGTTGCTCTTCTCTGCACTCTTTTCTCGTTTATGAATCATCTTTGCACACTGATGGGTTGTTGCGGGCTGGGTTCCCCTCATATGTCAACCAGACAAAGTTTGTGGTTTAGAACTTCCTCTTTTGTAATACTGGAATCTGGGATCTTCCAGGAACCTGGATACTGGGAAATCCTGACTTTCTCTGTATGGTGCGTTGCTGAAGGAGGCGGCTTCGCTCATTGATCCAGTGGCTTTAGAAAGCAATATTTCCTGGACGAGGATCCTCTGCCCTCGGTCGTTCAAGTCCCTAATCTTCGCACG
This sequence comes from Vipera latastei, assembly GCA_024294585.1. NCBI lineage: Eukaryota > Metazoa > Chordata > Lepidosauria > Squamata > Viperidae > Vipera > Vipera latastei. Next base: position 7,376,213 of record CM044368.1, on the reverse strand, counting down.
ACTGGACTGCTGTAATGCGCTCTCCATGGGGCTGCCCTTGAAGACCATTCAGAAGCCACAGCTGGTGCAGAGTGCCAGTTTTGGGGTCCCCAAGAGTGGCTCCTGTGGCATCACTGCTTCGCGAGCTACTTTGGGTACCAGTCTGCTTCCGGGTGCAATTCAAGCTGTCGGTGGTCCCTTTTAAAGCCCTTCATGGGAGGGGTCCAGGTTACCCGAGGGACTGCCCCACCCCACTGGGATCGGACCCTCCCACCCGTGCCGGCAGAGGAGGCCTGCTGTGGGTCCCATCAGCCCGCTTATTCCGGCTGGTGAGGGGGTCCAGGAGGAGGAGGGCCTTCTCTGCTCTGGCCCCACCCTCTGGAACATCCTGCCCCCCCAATGTGGGGTTGGCCCCCAACCCTCCTATCTTTTTGTAAGGGCCTAAAACCGGGCTGGGCCAATCGGCTTGGGGTCCCAGTGGGGGATCAGCGCAATGGAGGTGGTGGATTGAGTGATAACAGATCCCACCTTCCCTCCCCAACTCTGCTCCCCCTGCCCTCCCCATGTGTCCTTGATTTTAACACCAGCTTTTAACTACTTGTGTTGTAGCTTATATGTAAGTGTAAGCTGCCCAGAGTTACCCTATAGATAGATAGATAGATAGATAGATAGATAGATAGTTAGATAGATTAGATAGATAGATTAGATAGATAGATAGATAGATAGATAGATAGATAGATAGATAGATAAGATAGATAGATAGATAGATAGATTAGATAGATAGATTAGATAGATAGATAGATAGATAGATAGATAGATAGATAGATAGATAGATGGATGGATGGATGGAGAGATAAAGAGATACTGTAGATATAGATATAGATATATGGATAGACAGATATAGATAATGATATATATATATAGAGAGAGAGAGATGTATGGAGAGAGAGAGAGAGAAATAGAGATAGATGATAGATAGATAGATAGATAGATAGATAGATAGATAGATAGATAGATAGATAGAATGGATGGATGGATGGATGGATGGAAAGATAAAGAGATAGAGATAGATATAGATATATGGATAGATAGATATAGATAGATAAGAGAGATGTATGGAGAGAGAGAGAGAGAAATAGAGATAGTGATGGATGGATAGATAGATAGATAGATAGATAGATAGATAGATAGATAGGCAGGAAGGCAGGCTAGCTGGCAACTGCAAGAAGAGGACGGTTGTGTCACAGCTACTGATCTCCTCCAGAATTGAAGGCATAATGAATCAGAATCAGAATGGACCTGGAAGGGACCTTGGAGGTCATATAGTCCAGCCCCCTGCTCAAGCAGGAGACCCTATACCATTTCAGACAAGTGATTATCCGGTCTCCTCTTAAAAGCCTCCAGTGATCAATGTGTGCACTTCTAAGTAAAATGGACCAGGTGTCCCTGCCAGTCTCCATATGTCTCTTTAACGTCCCCGTCCATTGTTCAGGAGATGCCTTGGGAGTTGTCGTCACGGTTGGTTCTCCTCCTCTGCTTCCACGTTCTCAGGTCTTTGATTGAGTCTCCAGTGATCAGTTCAACATATCTACGGTGGAAGAACTGCAGTTGCTAAACACTTGTCTGTCACGCTGAGTTCTGTCATGCGTAACTGGAGGGCGGGGAGCTGGTAACCCTGAAATATTACATTTAGGTGATTATTCTTTCCACACTGAGATATTTTTTAAGGGCTTCAGGGAAGCCAATAGCATCTGGATGATCTATCAGTAAATCCAGTTGCTATAATCTGGTGCAAACTCTTTTCAGCGTGTGTTTTGTAGGGGATGTTTGTGTGCAACAGTGGACATACGAGGACGATATATATGTGTGTCAGGCGGATCTCATGGTTTCCTTATTTTTTTAAAAAATCATTCCAGATCTGGCCGCTAATTTTATAAAGGGGTGCCTGGCAAAACATGATTTAACTATGCAAAAGCTGTTTGCAAATTCAGACTTCTGCATTTAACTCCTCCCTGCCCTGTTGCTGCTCTCCCCCTTTTTTTGTTTCCTTGCCTCAGTTTCTCCTTGAGGAATAGTGCATGAGATTTTGTTCCCCCTTACAAAAAAAGAGAGAGGACTATTGTTTCTTTAGGAACAAATGCACGATTATGCTTCCCCCTCCAACACACATGAAAAGCTTGCATTGCGCTGGAAAGGTATGCAGCTAAAGTTTGCATTGTTGCTGGAAAGATGTGCAACTAAACTTTGCATTGTTGCTGGAGAGATATGCAACTAAAGTTTGCATCATTGCTGGAAAGATGTGCAACTAAGGTTTTCATCGTTGCTGGAGAGATATGCAATTAAAGTTTGCATCGTTGCTGGAAAGATGTGCAACTAAGGTTTTCATCGTTGCTGGAGAGATATGCAATTAAAGTTTGCATCGTTGCTGGAAAGATGTGCAACTAAGGTTTTCATCGTTGCTGGAGAGATATGCAATTAAAGTTTGCATCGTTGCTGGAAAGATGTGCAACTAAGGTTTTCATCGTTGCTGGAGAGATATGCAATTAAAGTTTGCATCGTTGCTGGAAAGATGTGCAACTAAACTGCATTGTTGCTGGAGAGATATGCAACTAAAGTTTGCATTGTTGCTGGAAAGATGTGCAACTAAAGTTTGCGTCGTTGCTGGAATGATGTGCAACTAAAGTTTGCATTGTTGCTGGAAAGATATGCAACTAAAAAACAAGATAGATTATAGGACTGATTCTCTCCTTCCTTCCTTCCCTGTAACTAACTTCCAAATTCCCTTTTCTGCTGCAAAGAAAATCCAGAATCTCTGGCAGCCCCTTTTTTGATATATATTTTTTTTAAAAAAAGAATGAAAGTCATAAATTTTTGTTCTGATTTCTCCACCGTCCTAGTCGAACAAAATTCCCTACTGACCTACCGTGTCTTCCTGCTTGGGAAATAAAAAAAGTGGAATTTTCATTTCTGAAGCCGAGGATTCATTCATCCCTGAAATTGTTTTATTCCACCTTGGCCGGTGGACCGGAAAGGAGAAAACCTGTTGCAATCTCCATGTAGACATCAGAAGTCAAAGCGGAGGTTTCCTCCCCCCCCCCGCTCCTTCTGTTTCATTCCTTCCTGCCTGTGCCATGCACACCCAGTCCTCAATTTACAACGGATCATTTAGTGACCGCTCAAAGTTATGATGGCACTGGGGAAAAAAAGTCATTCTTCACACTGACGGCCATTGCAGCATCCCCCTCCCCCACGGTCATGTGATCAAATTCAGACACTCAGCCACTGACTCGTATTTATGACGGTCGCAGCGTCCCGGGGGGGGGAAGTCACGTGATGCGACGTTCTGGCAAGCAAAGTCAAAAGCTGTTAAATGAGTAACCGCGTTACTCATTTGCAACAATTGCAACGATGCAACCACTCTGGGAGGAAAGGTCATAAAATGGGGCACGCTCGCTTAGCAAGTGTCTCGCTTAGCAACAGAAGTTTTGGGTTGTAAGTGAAGGACTTAACTGTATTTATTTTAAAAAAATCCTTATTCTGGAGCAGGTAAGTGCCTGGCAGAGAGGCATCGAGGGTGTAACTCGGAGGGCTTCTATTATCAATAACCACATAAAATTGGATCCATATCCTCACATTCCTCCGAGCTGCTCCAGACGTTAAATATGATTCTTCCCCCCCTTGCCCCTCCCCCCGTGTTATTATTTTAGAAGTATTAATAATTTTATCTTTGCACGTAAGGCTGGCAGTCCTTTTAAAACGATCTGATGCCCGATCATAAAAAAACCCACAAATATTAATGTTTAAATATCGACAAACAGTAGAAGGGGAGAAAACATTTCGCCTGGATGACATCTGGTGTCAATAATAATAATAATAATAATAATAATAATAATAATAATAATAATAATAATAATAATAAAGTTGGAAGGGACCTTGGAGGTCATCTAGTCCAACCCCCTGCTCAGGCAGGAAACCCTATCCCATTTCAGACAAATGGCTGTCCAGTCTCTTCTTAAAAACATCCAGTGTTGGAGCATTCACCGCTTCTGGAGGCGTGTTGTTCCACTGGTTAATTGTTCTAACTGTCAGGAAGTTTCTCCTTAGTTCCAGGTTGCTTCTCTCCTTGGTGAGTTTCCATCCGTTGCTTCTTGTCCTGCCTTCGGGCGCTTTGGAGAATAGCTTGACTCCCTCTTCTTTGGGGCAGCCCCTGAGGTATTCCTTTAAGGAAGTCCAAAAAATAATAATAATAAATCCGGTGAAATTCTCCAGAGAGCTAGTCAATAAAACCCTACCAACTTACTCAACTGTTTCCAACTATGATAGTCCCAGAGACAGTGAGAGGTCTATGGAGGTCCAGCAGGCTAAAGAAGGCTTTTGAAGGGTACCAATGAGACCACAATTATTTAGGGTGTGTTGGTAGTTATGGGGTTGTTCAAGAGGTTAAGACTTGAAAGACAAATAAGCAACACATTAATCTGTGTGTGGACCACATTAACCAGTCTGTACTTTGCTTTTAATGATGAAGAGCTTGGGGTTCAAGACCATCTGTCATCAGTTGGGAGGGAGTCTCTGTACAGGTAGTCCTTGACTTATGACACTTCACTTAGTGACCATTCAAAATTACAATGGTACTGTTTCCTGACAGTTAGAACAATTAATTATTGGAACGACTTGCCTCCAGAAGCGGTGAATGCTCCAACACTGGAAGTTTTTAAGAAGAGACTGGACAAACATTTGTCCGAAATGGTATAGGATTTCCTGCCTGAGCAGGGGGTTGGATTAGATGACCTCCAAGGTCCCTTCCAATTCTGTTATTCTATTCTATTCTATTCTATTCTATTCTATTCTATTCTATTCTATTCTATTCTATTCTATTCTATTCTATTCTATTCTATTCTATTCTATTCTATTCTATTCCATTCCATTCCATTCCATTCCATATTTTCTATTCTATTCTATTCTATTCTATTCTATTCTATTCTATTCTATTCTATTCTATTCTATTCTATTCTATTCTATTCTATTCTATTCTATTCTATTCTATTCCATTCCATTCCATTCCATTCCATTCCATATTCTATTCTATTCTATTCTATTCTATTCTATTCTATTCTATTCTATTCTATTCTATTCTATTCTATTCTATTCTATTCTATTCTATTCCATTCCATTCCATTCCATTCCATTCCATTCCATATTTTCTATTCTATTCTATTCTATTCTATTCTATTCTATTCTATTCTATTCTATTCTATTCTATTCTATTCTATTCTATTCTATTCTATTCTATTCCATTCCATATTTTCTATTCTATTCTATTCTATTCTATTCTATTCTATTCTATTCTATTCTATTCTATTCTATTCTATTCTATTCTATTCTATTCTATTCTATTCCATTCCATTCCATTCCATTCCATTCTATATTCTATTCTATTCTATTCTATTCTATTCTATTCTATTCTATTCTATTCTATTCTATTCTATTCTATTCCATTCCATTCCATTCCATTCCATTCCATTCCATTCCATTCCATATTCTATTCTATTCTATTCTATTCTATTCTATTCTATTCTATTCTATTCTATTCTATTCTATTCTATTCTATTCTATTCTATTCTATTCTATTCCATTCCATTCCATTCCATTCCATTCCATATTCTATTCTATTCTATTCTATTCTATTCTATTCTATTCTATTCTATTCTATTCTATTCTATTCCATTCCATTCCATTCCATTCCATTCCATTCCATATTCTATTCTATTCTATTCTATTCTATTCTATTCTATTCTATTCTATTCTATTCTATTCTATTCCATTCCATTCCATTCCATTCCATTCCATTCCATTCCATTCCATTCCATTCTATTCTATTCTATTCTATTCTATTCTATTCTATTCTATTCTATTCTATTCTATTCTATTCTATTCTATTCTATTCTATTCCATTCCATTCCATTCCATTCCATTCCATATTCTATTCTATTCTATTCTATTCCATTCCATTCCATTCCATTCCATTCCATTCCATTCCATTCCATTCCATTCCATTCCATTCTATTCTATTCTATTCTATTCTATTCTATTCTATTCTATTCTATTCTATTCTATTCTATTCTATTCTATTCCATTCCATTCCATTCCATTCCATTCCATTCCATTCCATTCCATATTCTATTCTATTCTATTCTATTCTATTCTATTCTATTCTATTCTATTCTATTCTATTCTATTCTATTCGATTCGATTCGATTCCATTCCATTCCATTCCATTCCATTCCATTCCATTCCATTCCATTCCAGGTCCCAGGTCAAAACTGCAGATCAAATTGTGACCGGTTGTAAGCTGAGGGCAGATGCTGGTCCAGAGACTTGTGAAGTGAATTTGGCCCCATTTTACCACCTTCTTTGCCTCAGTTGTTAAGTGAATCACCTGCAGTTGATAAGTCAGTAACCCGGTTGTTAAGTGAATCTGGCTCCCCCCATGGACTTTGCTTGTCAGAAGGTCGCAAAAGAAGATCACATGACCCCGGGATGCTGCAACGGTCATAAATATAAATCAATTGCCCAACCTCTGAATTTTGATCACATGATCACTGGGATGCAGCAATGGTCATAACTGTGAAAAACAGCCGTAGGTCACATTTTTAGTGCTGCTGTAACTTTGAACGGTCATTAAACGAATTGTGGTGAGTTGAAGACTACCTGTACGTCTGATATGCCATACGCTAAATAAATCAAGACGATCACCTGGACGGCCCCAGTGCCAATCGATCTGTATTGGGAATGGGAGATGTTTTAAAGAATCCCCCCACCCACCTGCCTTGACCCAAAGGTGCTTTTTTCACGAGGCAACTGGACTTTCTTGTTTTTCCTTTGTAGAGGTTTCACTTCTCATCCAAGAAGATTCCTCAGGTTCTGACTGAATGGTGGCAAATGGAAGGATTTATACTCCTTGCAGACAGCTGGTCATTTGCACTCTTTCTGAGAACGGTTGAGGCCTCTTGGAGGTTTATCTGTCACCTGAGGGGTTCAAACGGGCATGGAGCCTTCTTGGAACTGCTGAAAGGACCGTGTTGTAGACTGGAGATAGATGATGTCCTATCCCTCCCCCCTCTGTTGAGGGAGGGGCTGTTCACTTTTGACCTAGATGGCCTCTTTGACTCCTCTTTCAAACCAGCCCAAAATGTGGCCTTTGCCGTCTTTTAAATGCAGATGGAGGGCTGAATCTTGTCCTGGGGGGGTGGTTGTTCTCCTACATTGTGCCATGCGTGTGTGAAGCGGTTGTCGTGTTTCTCCAAGGTGCAGATCTGCACATGGCTCCCTGCTCTGTAACTGCATCTACCACGTCGCTCAATTTGCGTCTGGGCATTGTATTCTTGGGGTGGACAAGCTTCTGCCTTAGTGTATTCTTGGCTGCACATTCCCACCTAATTTATTTATTTAATTATTTGATTTATATACCGCCCTTCTCCCGAAGGACTCAGGGCGGTGTACAGGGCAATAAAAATAAGAATACAGGATACAAGATTTAAAGTTAAATGATTGTGCCCAATGTAGTAAGTTAGTTAAAAACAATGTTAAAACCCCAAACCCATCAGACCAGGCCGGCTTGTTCGAATAGATGAAGTTTTTAGATCACGCCGGAAGGAGCGAAGGTCGGGGGCCATCCGTAGTTCAGCCGGTAAGTGGTTCCAAAGGACTGGTGCGCTCACCGAGAATGCTCTCCCCCTGGGGGTCACCAGTCGACATTCTCTGACCGGTGGTACCCTGAGGAGGCCCTCTCTGTGGGAGCGTACAGGACGGAGGGAAGTTGACGCCGGCAGTAGGTGCTCCCGTAGGTAATCCGGACCCATGCCATGTAGGGCTTTATATGTCATCACCAGCACCTTGAATCTCACCCGGAAGGCAACTGGAAGCCAATGCAGCTCACGGAGCAGAGGTGTAACATGGGAGTATCGGGAGACCCCCAAAAGAACTCGCGCAGCTGCATTTTGTACCAGCTGAAGCTTCTGAGTGGTCCTCAAGGGCAGCCCCATGCAGAGAGCATTGCAGTAGTCTAAACGAGAGGTCACAAGTGCATGAGTGACTGTACGCAAGGCATCCAGGTCCAGATAGGGTCGCAACTGGCGCACCAGACGAACCTGGGCGAAGGCCCCTCTAGTCACGGCTCCTATATGATCCTATATAATGTCCTGGTTCTGACAGATGAAACTCCTCAAAGAACGTCGAGGCCTTGTTTAGCTTAAGGAATCGAAGCACAGTTCTTCTGCAAAAAAAAACCCCAACATCTGATGTTGGCAGCGTTGACACCTACCTTGAGTTCATTCTTTCTCTTTTTCCTTCCTTCCTTCCTTCCTCTCCTTCACCTGGGACGGCTCTAGGTATGGTTCCAGAACGCCCGAGCCAAATTCCGACGGAACCTCTTGCGCCAGGAGAACACGGGAGTGGACAAGGCGTCCGATTCGGCCCTCCAGGCCGGCACCCCATCCGGACCGGCTTCGGACATCTCCAACACCTCCTTAAGCCCTTCCCGAACCCCCACCACTCTCACAGACTTGACGAACCCTAGCATGCCCTCCGTGACTTCGGTCTTGGGCTCCGTATCCGGCAGCTTGGACGTCCACGAATCCCGCAGCCCTTCACAGACCACGCTGACCAACCTTTTCTGATGACCCCTCCCGCGGCTCCAGGGGCGGCGTGCGTACGTCTCTGTGTGTCTTACTTTCTTTAAGGAAAGAAACGATTCTTAGTCAAATTCCAAACGGATTTAAAAATAAAAATAAAAATTTAAACTCGGGACGCCGCTGGGCTGCAGCTCCACAGGTCCGGCGAGGTCTGAAAGCTCCCGTGGATTGGAGGGGGTGACTTGGAATGGCAACTGCCCACACAACATTTGTGTCAGTGTACAGTTTTATGGACTGGGCCAGGGAAATGGCAATTAATTTAAGTTGGCTAAAGCTTGTGTGATTTTTTTTCCCCCAGAGACTGCCACGTGCCTTATTTACTGTCCACTTCTTTTTTTCTCCAAACCCCGGCCTCTTTTCCTCCCCCTCTCTCTGTATATTTATGACCACGTCCGAGACCACGCAAACTACAAAAAGGGGGGTGGCGCCGGGGGGGGGCAGGGGAGAGAAGCGAAAATGTTAATATGAGTTTTGCTACTTTAAATTAAGTCCTAAACCTTTCACTGGTCGTTCTGACGTCTTAGAACTGAAACTCAGAAGAAGTGACACGTCTGTTCCGCTATCAAAATTTGTAAAAAAAATAAATAAATAAAAATAAAATAAAATCTAACCAATAATAAAGCCACTTAACGGAAATGACCTCCACGTTAGTTGCCCTTGCCATGAGAGATTTAGGCAAGGAAGAGGAGAAGGAGAAGGAGAAGGAGAAAGGGAAGGAGAAGGAGAAGAGGAAGGAATAATGGTGGCAAGGGAGGAGGAGGAGGAGGAGGAGGAGGAGGAGGAGGAGGAGGAGGAGGAGGAGGAGGAGGAGGAGGAGGAGGAGGAGGAGGAGGAGGAAAGATGGAGAGATTCTCAAAAACTTTTTTGGCCCTGTCCCCACCATAAAACTGAGAAGAGACTAGCACTTCCTTCCTTTTTTCACTTCCCAAAGAAAGAGGTATTAACGCTGATGAAACGATAACCCTTCTTCAACACCCTTATCCGCTTCAGGTCACCGGACTACAACTCCCATCAGGCTAGGCAGCCAGAACTGTTGTCATGCCCAAAGCCAAGCACCCACCTTCCTTCCTCAGGCCTTTAACTCTTCTTGTAATTACAGAATTAAAAGGATGAGGGCACTGAATTGGGTTGTGCCGATTTGGCCAATAAAAGATTCGCCGACCACAGCTGGGCTACCCCTAGCTATGTTAAGCTGCGGAGGGCTTATCCCTGGCTTGTTGAACAAACCATAGCAGGCTGACTCTGAAGCACACCAGTGAGTAGACCTAGCATTGCGGCCACAGGAAGGGTGGGGGGTGGGGTGGGTGGGGAAAGGTTGACGGTTCCTTTCAGATGGAAAGTGCAAGACAATAAGACTTGGGAACTTTTACGGAAGTCCTGTTATCTTTCTCCCGGAGGTCTGGAAGAAAGACTTTCAAGTCAGCTGAGCTACAAATCAAACCAACGCCCTAAAAGGTATTTTAAAACCCTCTAAAAATGGAGATTGTCTCAGTGTTGGGCAAGACTGAATTGTGAACTTCTAGCTGCAAAGGTTTGGTTGGGGAGGAGACACAGATCTGAATGGGGTTCATGGCTGTGGTTGACTTAGGATAGCTTTGCCTTGACTTAGCCATGGGCCAAGTTGGGTTTGCTGACCTCCACAGGTGGAGCAGTTGACGAAGACTCAGCTGAGACACCTTGGGAGACAGTGGCTAAGCAGGCTACAACTGCTTCCTGTTACAGAAGGCCTCCCATTGGTTGGTTTCCACCTCCTTCCCCTCAGTTTGGGCAAGCTTCTGAGAAGACCTCAGCTCTGTTTAGCCTCCATTATTGGAAGCGTCACTGTTGGCCCCCTTCTGAATTCAGAGGACTTCTTTGTGTTCTTGCTGTAATTCCAGGATAATGTCAAAGATGAGAAGGTAATTTGGGGCCTTTTATGACTTCTTGGGAAGAGAACGGTTGCTGGAATTGGATATGTCTAGTTCAGGGGTCTTGAAACTTGGCCCTTTGATGACTTGTGGACTTCAACTCCCAGAATTCCTCAGCCAGGCACACGTGCCTGGCTGAGGAATTCTGGGAGTTGAAGTCCACAAGTCTTCAAAGGGCCACGTTTGAAGACCCCTGCTTGCGGAATTCTGGGAATTGAAGTCCACAAGTCTTCAAAGGGCCACGTTTGAAGACCCCTGCTTGTGGAATTCTGGGAGTTGAAGTCCACAAGTCTTCAAAGGGCCACGTTTGAAGACCCCTGCTTGTGGAATTCTGGGAGTTGAAGTCCACAAGTCTTCAAAGGGCCACGTTTGAAGACCCCTGCTTGTGGAATTCTGGGAGTTGAAGTCCACAAGTCTTCAAAGGGCCACGTTTGAAGACCCCTGCTTGTGGAATTCTGGGAGTTGAAGTCCACAAGTCTTCAAAGGGCCACGTTTGAAGACCCCTGCTTGTGGAATTCTGGGAGTTGAAGTCCACAAGTCTTCAAAGGGCCACGTTTGAAGACCCCTGCTTGTGGAATTTGGGAGTTGAAGTCCACAGGTCTTCAATGGGCCACGTTTGAAGACCCCTGCTTGTGGAATTCTGGGATTTGAAGTCCACAAGTCTTCAAAGGGCCACGTTTGAAGAACCCTGCTTGTGGAATTCTGGGAGTTGAAGTCCACAAGTCTTCAAAGGGCCACGTTTGAAGACCCCTGCTTGTGGAATTCTGGGAGTTGAAGTCCACAAGTCATCAAACGGGCCAAGTTTCAAGACCCCTGGTCTAGTTTAATGAAGAGAAGGATGAGGGATTCAGCGGTGAGATTCAGCTGGTTCACACCGGTTTGGCAGAACCGGTAGCTAAATTTTTGTTGCCCAGGCCCAGAATGGACTACCAGAAGCGGCATCCACACAGAGAACCAGTTGCTCACCTATTTGAATCCCACCACTGGACGAGGGGTGACATGACAGCCGTCTTCCAATATCTCAGGGGCTGCCCCAAAGAAGAGGGAGTCAAGCTATTCTCCAAAGCACCCGAAGGAAGGACACGAAGCAACGGATGGAAACTCATCAAGGAGAGAAGCAACCTGGAACTAAGGAGGAATTTCCTGACAGTGAGGACAATTAATCAGTGGAACCACCTGCCTCCAGAAGCTGTGGATGCTCGAACAATGGAGGTTTTTAAGAAGAGACTAGACCACCATCTCACTTGGATTGTGTAGGTCATCTGCTTGAGCAGAGGGTTTGTCTAGAAGACCTCCAAGGTCCCTTCCAACTCTGTTAGTCTCTTATTCTGACCTGGGATGTTATTATTATCCCCATCACATTCTCCCTGCCCCATTGAAAAATACTAGAATAGAATAGAATAGAATAGAATAGAATAGAATAGAATAGAATAGAATAGAATAGAATAGAATAGAATAGAATCTGGAAGGGACCTTGGAGGTCTTCTAGTCCAGCCCCCTGCTCAAGCAGGAGAACCTATACCGTCTCAGACAAGTGACTGTCCAAAAAGCAAGGGTGGTGGACAGAATCTATGAATCTTCCACACCGCAACCTGACAGTGAGGACAATTCACCAGTGGAACAACCTGCCTCCAGAAGTTGTGAACGCTCCAACACTGGAAGTGTTTAAGAAGAAACTGGACAGCCATTTGTCCGAAATGGTATAGGGCAGTGATGGCGAACCTTTTAGAGACCGAGTGCCCACACTGCAACCCAAAACCCACTTATGTATTATCGGGTGCTGGGTGGGCATGGCCCATTGGGTGGGTATGGCCCATTGGGTGAGTATAGCCAATTGGGTGGGCGTGGCCCATTGGGTGGGCATGGCTGCGGTGGTAACGACAGACTGGGTGGGACTAAAAAGTTCAATCAATCAATTCCAACTTTGCAAGATCTTTTTTTTTCCTGCAAGAAGTTGAAATTGATTGATAGATTGAACCTTTTTTTTTTTGCACATGGCGGGGGAGGCCTAAAGCAAAAAGGTTTTATAAAACCCAGCTGAAGCCCTAGGACTGGGGCAACGGCGTGCCTGCCCACAGAGAGCAGGGCTCTGTGTGCCACCTGTGGCACGCGTGCCATAGGTTCGCCACTACGGGTATAGGGTTTCCTGCCTGAGCAGGGGGTTGGGCTAGATGACCTCCAAGGTCCCTTCCAACTTTATTATTATTATAACTGGTGTCCTTACGTTTCTCTGCTGGTGGAAAAAGGTGGCAGGAAGACATTCCTCAAGACATTTCTCCCAGCTAATTCCTGATATTTCCAGCTTCATTTTACTTGTTCTGGCCCAGAATCTCTACCTTGATGAATGGATTGAATAACGACTTTGGTACAAGGGTATATTGTAGTTCTTCTTCAGTTCTCATCCAAGAAGCTTCTTCAGTCAGAACTGAGGAAGCTTCTTGGATGAGAAGCAAAACGTCTTCAAGCAAAAACAAAGAAAATCCAGTTGCCTTTTAAAATAAGCACCTTTGAGACTCTGAGTAGCTCCTTCTTCAAGTGAAGATTGGGTGAAGGTTGAAGAACTGCCACCAAGCTGGAGATTGACCAATGTAGCTGATCATATTCTGAAATGCAAGGGCTATTTTAAGGTTGAGGAATCTATCTGATGGTCTTTATTAATAGGGAATAGGATAGGATAGGATAGGATAGGATAGGATATAGGATATGGAATAGGAATAGGAATAGGAATAGGAATAGGAATAGGAATAGGAATAGGAATAGGAATAGGCTAGGCTAGGCTAGAGTAGAGTAGAGTAGAGTAGAGTAGAGTAGAGTAGAGTAGAGTAGAATAGAATAGAATAGAATAGAATAGAATAGAATAGAATAGAATAGAATAGAATAGAATATGAAATAAAATAGAATATGGAATAGAATAGAATATGGAATAGAATAGAATAGAATAGAATAGAATAGAATAGAATAGAATAGAATAGAATAGAATATGAAATAAAATAGAATATGGAATAGAATAGAATAGAATAGAATAGAATAGAATAGAATAGAATAGAATAGAATAGAATAGCGAATAGTATAAGGAATAGAATAGAATAGGAATGAAATAGAATAGAATAGGAATGGAATAGAATAGAATAGAATAGAATAGAATAGAATAGAATAGAATAGAATAGAATAGAATAGAATAGCGAATAGTATAAGGAATAGAATAGAATAGGAATGAAATAGAATAGAATAGGAATGGAATAGAATAGAATAGAATAGAATAGAATAGAATAGAATAGAATAGAATAGAATAGAATAGAATAGAATAGAATAGAATAGAATAGAATAGAATAGAGCTGGAAGGGACCTTGGAGATCTTCTAGTCCAACCCCCTGCTAAGGCAGGAAACCCTATACCATTTCAGACAAATGGCTGTCCAGTCTCTCCTTAAAAACTTCCAGTGTTGGAGCACCCACAACTTCTGGAGGCAGGCTGTTCCCCTGGTTAATTGTTCTCACTGTCAGGAAGTTCCTCCTTAGTTCCAGGTTGCTTCTCTCCTTGATGAGTTTCCATCCGTTGCTTCTTGTCCTGCCTTCTGCCGCCTTGGAGAATAGCTTGACTCCCTCTTCTTTGGGGCAGCCCCTGAGATATCGGAGCTTGATAGTGAGATTAATTAATCAGTGGAAAGGTTTGCCTCCAGAAGTTGTGAATGCTCCAACACTGGAGGTTTTGAAGCAGAGACTAGACAGCCATTTGTCTGAAATGATACAGGGTCTCCTACTTAAGCAGGGGGCTGGATTGAAAGATCTCCAAGGTCCCTTCCAACTGTGTTATTCTGTTCTGTTCTGTTCTATCCTATTCTCCTCTTCTCTTCTCTTCTCTTCTCTTCTCTTCTCTTCTCTTCTCTTCTCTTCTCTTCTCTTCTCTCCTCTCCTCTCCTCTCCTCTCCTCTCCTCTCCTCTCCTCTCCTCTCCTCTCCTCTCCTCTCCTCTCCCTTCTCTTCTCTTCTCTTCTCTTCTCTTCTCTTCTCTTCTCTTCTCTTCTCTTCTCTTCTCTTCTCTTCTCTTCTCTCTCTCTTCTCTTCTCTTCTCTTCTCTTCTCTTCTCTTCTCTTCTCTTCTCTTCTCTTCTCTTCTCTTCTCTTCTCTCTCCTCTCCTCTCCTCTCCTCTCCTCTCCCCTCCTGTCCTATTCTGTTTTCCATTCCATTCCATTCCATTCCATTCCATTCCATTCTATTCTATTCTATTCTATTCTATTCTATTCTATTCTATTCTATTCTATTCTATTCTATTCTATTCTATTCTATTCTATTCTATTCTTCTGTCTTTTCCATTTTTGGTCTACAATCAAGGGCTTGGAAACATTACGATGAATCCAGCAGGCCAGATCTGGCCCAAGGGCCGCTCGAGGACTTGACCTCACCGCAGGAGGATTTGCAATCCAGCAGGGCCCTTCCGCTAATTGCTTTGCACCAATTCCCAACGGACCTGTTTCCCGCACTTTTCCCGCTTTTCCTCAGCCTTCCCGCCTCCGCGCAAACCTTCCGGGGGAGTGAAGGGACCCCCCCTCCCCCAAACAGGAGATGAGTCCATGCCAGCTTGCCTCCGTTCAAAGGAGCCTCTTTAAACTCCCCCATCCCTGCCGAAGAGCTTCAGCGTATGTGTGGATACGGGGGGGGGGGGATACGTGTGAAAGGAAGGTAGGGCTGAGCTAAGCAGGCCCAGAGGCAGGAAAAGCAACTCCAGCACCCCAAATTTCTTCACCCGGAACGTTTCTTTGCCAAACTGTCGGCTAAAAAAAACAACACCGCTCCCCTTTTCAGCGGGGACAGGGGGGGGGCGAAGCTGGAGTCCATCCAGATGTGTGTGGCTTGACCTGACAATTCTGGGAACAGCTGCGAGGAAGGTCTTGGCCCTGCCAGCCCAGCCCTGTTGCTAGGTGAGGAAGAATGTGGGGAAATGATAGAGGGTTTCCTGCCTGAGCAGGGGGTTGGACTAGATGACCTCCAAGGTCCCTTCCAACTTCTTCTTCTTCTTCTTCTTCTTCTTCTTCTTCTTCTTCTTCTTCTTCTTCTTCTTCTTCTTCTTCTTCTTCTTCCTATTACTATTACTAGTACTATTACTAGTACTACTACTACTACTACTATTATTATTATTATTATTATTATTATTATTATTATTATTATTATTATTATTATTATTATTATTATTATTATTATTTAAAAAAGCTTGGCCCTCCCTTCCGAATCAAATTCCCCAACTGATTCCTTGCTGGCTGATTCTAACCCAGGCGTCTGGAAGGGTGCAAGGTGGCCAGGTTCATCCCCATTCCTGGAAGCAGCGGGGTGTGTGTGTGTGTGTGTGTGATTTCTCTTCCTCTGGGGGCTTGTTTTAAGAGTTGCCCGGTGCAAAGAGAGAAAGAGAGAGAGAGAGAGAGAGAGAGAGAGAGAGAGAGAGAGAGAGAGAGAGAGAGAGAGAGAGAGGGGGGGGTCGCTGATGCAACCCGAAGCTGTTGTTTCAACAGAGTTGGCTGGCTACAAAAGCCTTGGGGGCTGCAGGCGGGGGAGGCATTAGACGCTTTATCCCTGGAGCCCTGGGTTCTCCAAGGAGAGAAAGGAGACAATCAGAATTAAGGGAAGAGATCGGAAAGGAAAGCAGGTGGCTTTTTAGACAATGAGGCAAGAGATAATTAGCAAAGGCAAGCGGGGGGGGGGGAGGGAGGCGGGGGGGGAATACCCAAAGGGGAGCAAGCTCCTACCCGCTTTACAAAGCCCTAGTGAGGCCACACCTGGAATACGGCAGCCAGTTTTGGTCACCCACCGTGTCACAAAAAAGATGTGGAGAGTTTGGGGAAAATTCAGGAAAAAAAAGCAAACTAAGATGACCAAAGGCCTGGAGATTCTTTCTTTCTTTCTTTCTTTCTTTCTTTCTTTCTTTCTTTCTTTCTTTCTTTCTTTCTTTCTTTCTTTCTTTCTTTCTTTCTTTCTTTCTTTCTTTCTTTCTTTCTTTCTTTCTTCCTTTCTTTCTTTCTTTCTTTCTTTCTTTCTTTCTTTCTCTTCCTTCTTCCTTCCTTTTCTTTCTTTCTTTCTTTCTTTCTTTCTTTCTTTCTTTCTTTCTTTCTTTCTTTCTTTCTTTCTTTCTTTCTTTCTTTCTTTCTTTCTTTCTTTCTTTCTTTCTTTCTTTCTTTCTTTCTTTCTTTCTTTCTTTCTTTCTTTCTTTCTTTCTTTTCCTTCCTTCCTTCCTTCCTTCCTTCCTTCCTTCCTTCCTTCCTTCCTTCCTTCCTTTCCTCTTCCTCCTCCTCCTCCTCCTCCTCCTCCTTTTTCTTTTTCTCCTCCTCCTCCAAAACAAAACAAAACAAAATGCCCAGTCCAGTTTTGCCTCTTGGAAAAAAGCACCTTTGAGAGTGCAAAGAAGAGCAACTAAGATGATCCAAGGCCTGGAGACTAAAACATACGGAAAACAGCTGCCGGACTTGGGTTGGGCTAGTCTAAAGAAAAGAAGAAAGAGGGGAGACATGATAGCAGCGTTCCAGTATTCCAGTCCCAAAGAAGGGGTGTGTGTGTGTGTTCAACTTCTTTTCCAAAGCCCCAGAGGGCAAGACAAGAAACAATGGATGGAAACTAGTCAAGGAGAGAAGCAACCTGGAATTAAGGAGAAACTTCCTGACAGCGAGAACAATTAACCAGTGGAACTGCTTGCCACCAGAAGTTGTGAGTGCTCCACCACTGGAAGTTTTTAAGAAGAGACTGGACAGCCACTTGTCTGAGATGGTATAGGGTCTCCTGCCTGAGCAGGGGGCTGGACTGGAAGACCTCCGAGGTCCCTTCCCGCTCTGTTCTGTTTGAAATTGAAACGGGGCCCCGATTCAGACATGCTCTTTTATGGCTTCCTAGTTTTAGGATCACAGCTTGGAGGAAAAAAGATGGCTTTGCGTGCCACGGTGCCCGATCTGGCCGGATGCCTTGGAAGCCTGGCAGAGGCTGGGTTCCCATAAGCCTCAGCCCAGTGGCGCAGCGTCCTTTAAATAGCAACGCCATAGCCCCCTCCCCTCCCCTCCCCTCCCCAGTCCTTCCTTCCTTCCTCTCGTCTGCGAGGAAAGCTGCACCACAAAGTAGTTCCAGTGGCAGCTGTCACTGGGAAGGTGGCATTTATCTCTGGCTGCGCTGACAGCAGCTGTCCAAAAGTGGATGAATGGAACGTGAGTGACATCATGTTTATTCAAAAAAAAAAGACAGTCCCGGCTACAGATCAGTGTCAGCAATATTGTTGATACCTTGCAGAAGGCAGAGTCACTTCCCTAGTTTATCCTTCCCGTGTTGCGACACCCAGCCGATGCTTGTTTAATTGAAGGCACGTGGGATGGAGGTGCCAGCTGGCAGCGATTCCAGCCTCTTCTTCTCCCCGAGGCCCTAGTGATCAGGGCGCAGGGCCTTACCGAATTAATAGAGTTAGAGATCATCTAGTCCACCCCTTGCTCAGGCAGGAGTTCCTCTGCCGTTCTGGGACAGATGGCTTCTTGAAAACCCTCCGCTCACGGAGCACGCACCACCTCTGGAGGCAAGCTGAGTTCAGTCACCTTGGCCCATCCGGCTTCTGAGATAGACTGCTCCCAGCATGGAGGCTCCGCTGAGCTAGCCTACGTGGGTGCAGGAAAAGCCCTACCTGGATTGAGCCGGAGATGTGCCTGGTTCCTCCTCCTCCTCCTCTTTGGAGGAAACCCGCCCCCCCAGTGAAGCATAAGATCAAAATCTCTCCTGTGATTGCCTTGCCACGGGTCTAGGAGGCTCCGTTGAACTCAACAGACACATTCAAAAGGTCTCTTTTGCCCACCCACCCTTTTAAAAATGCCATTTGAGCTCTGGGCGTCACCATCATTACACCTCCGGAGAGCAAGTGCTTGCGTAAAAGAATCACAACTTGTGGGGCTTGGTTAGAAATCTGCTCCCCCGCCCCTCGTGTGTCACAGCCATAAAGAAAAGAAGAAATAGGGGAGACATGATAGTAGTCTTCAAGTATTTGAGGGGGCTGCCACAAAGAAGAGGAGGGGGCCACGTTATTCACCACAGCATCAGATGGAAGGACGAGAAACAATGGCTGGACACTGATCAAAGAGAGAAGCAACCTGGAATTAAGGAGAAACGTCCTGACGGTGAGGACAATCAACCAGGGGAACAGCCTGCCACCAGAAATCGTGGGTGCTCCATCACTGGAGGTTTTTAAGAAGAGGCTGGACAGTCACTTATCTGAAACGGTATAGGTTCTTCTGCTTGAGCAGGGGGCTGGACTAGAAGACCTCCAAGGTCCCTTCCAGCTCTGTTCTATTCTTCTTCTTCTTCTTCTTCTCCTCCTCCTCCTCCTCCTCCTCCTCCTCCTCCTCCTCCTCCTCCTCCTCCTCCTCCTCCTCCTCCTCCTCCTCTTCTTCTTCTTCTTCTTCTTCTTCTTCTTCTTCTTCTTCTTCTTCTTCTTCTTCTTCTTCTTCTTCTTCTTCTTCTTCTTCTTCTTCTTCTTCTTCTTCTTCTTCTTCTTGGCTCTACTCGGAGATTTGTTGCACACAAACAATTCCCCAGGGAGTTGTTCACTGCAGGGGCTCCGAATCGGAAAATCAAAACCTTTTTGTGGGGTGACCTTCTCATCCCTCAATTTCCGACCGGCTTGTAGTGCAGGCTTAAGTTACGGACAGACCCCAATGAAGTCTCTCTCTCTTGCCACCAAGGGAATTGTTTAAATATCAACGCAGGACACACACACACACACAGTGTGGGTTTGTGAGTTGTGTCTGAAAGAGAGACCAAGTGCCTAGAGGAGAGTTAGAGGTTGAATTTGGCCAAGGACTTAATTCTCTACTCCTTTGAGTACTTTTGGATGGATGGACAAACGCACCAGCTTTGTCCTTTGAGTACTTTTGGATGGATGGACAAACGCACCAGCTTTGAGCTCGTATTAAGACTGAGCTGCAGAACTTTAGAATAGAATAACAAAGTCGGAAGGGACCTTGGAGGTCATCTAGTCCAACCCCCTGCTCAGGCAGGAAACCCTGTACCATTTTAGACTAATGGCTGTCCAGTCTCTTCTTAAAAACCTCCAGTGTTGGAGCATTCACCGCTTCTGGTGGCGAGCAGTTCCACTGGTTAATTGCCCTGTCAGGAAGTTTCTCCTTGGTTCTAGGTTGCTTCTCTCCTGGATGAGTTTCCATCCGTTGCTTCTTGTCCTGCCTTCAGGCACTTTGGAGAACAGCTTGACTCCCTCTTCTTTGGCCAGCCCTGAGATACTGGAAGACTGCTATCATGTCCCCACTTGTCCTTCTCTTCATTAAACTAGACGTACCCAATTCTGCAACCGTTCCTTATATGTTTTAGCCTCCAGTCCCCTGATCATCTTTGTTGCTCTTCTCTGCACTCTTTATTAACTTTATTCACAGTAAGACAAAAACTTATGGATGTGCTAGATTTACCTTTAAGTTTTATTCAGGAGCTGGAGGTGGCATTTGAAATTCCTTCAGACAGTTTTATTTGCCCAACAGGCTTAACGTGGTTAATTCCCCAGCTTAACCTGTGTTCTTTTGCCTGTTGTAAGTCTCCTTGAGTGCTGGGGTAAATAGAAACACAAGACAGCTTTCATATTAGCAATAAAAACCACATTCTAGATGACCTGTTGACTCACATCCAAGGAGTTGGTCTACGGGACCCATCAAGACACCTCTTTCATGAGGTATGTTTATGCTTACATTGTAAATTCAACCATGGTTTAAGACACGGTCTGGTGTTGTGAGGATTTGACTTGCTGCACAGTGGGTTGTGTGGAACCAGCCCATTAAGTCTTGTTCAAAAAACTAGGGTTAAACCAAAGCTTACATCGTGGGCTGTGTGAATCCAGTTGATGGCATTGGAAGACGTTCAGTCTGCCTGATTCTTCCCTTCCCAAAATTCCCTGTTCACAGTTGGTCCAAAGAGGCAGTTTTACATCTTTGATTATGTTTTGCCCGCTAGAAGTTTTGATATGTCGTTTCACAACCGGGGATGCTAACATCTGTCACCATCAGAGTAAAGCGAGAATTAACTTTGGCTGTTTTCATTATTTTCAGAACCGGGTTTTAGGATGGGAAATTCCTTCTTTTTCAGAGGGAAGAAGTTTGGGAATGTTATTAAACATGATATAATTTTTAAAGAGCTTGTGGATGAAGCCTTGGCACCGCACGTGGGCAACTGGCACCCAACGGCCCAGATGCTTCATAATAATAATAATAAACCACCTTTATTGTCAAAGTACAACATGTGTACATTGAGATTAGCTGAGCCTCCCCCCCTGCTCTCTCCCCCCAACACACAGTGACAACAAACCCTCCATCCTACCACACCATGTGAGCCAACTACACGACACACCGGCCTCCCAAGTCAATTCTGCCTAAGTTCACAGAGATTATATCCCATTTAAAAGCCTAACAGCCCACGGATAAAGGCTATTTTTCAGCCTGTTGGTACGGCTGGCTATACTCCTATATCTCTACCGGATGGTAGGAGAGTAAAGAGATACCGTCCAGGGTGTGAGTCATCCCTGAGAATCTTCCTCACTCTTCCAAGGCAACGAGCCCTGGCGAGGTCATCCAGCGGTGTCAGGGGACAGCCCACAATGTCTTGTGTTGTGCTCCACCACCCTCTGTAATGCCTTCCTATCCGCGGCTGTCAGACCAGCATACCAAACCACAATACCATGCGAGAGGACGCTCTCTAATAGTAGACCGGTAAAGAGGTCATTAGCCGTCGTTCTACCCTGTTCTTCTGCAAGACCCTGAGAAAGTGGAGTCTCTGTTGGGCCTTTCTGGCCACCTGGGTTGTATTAACTTTCCAGGTCAGATCTTCACAGAGGTAGACTCCAGAAATTTAAAGGAGGAAACTCTCTCTACATAGGATGTTGAGCAAGGCTGGAATAATCCTAGAAGGCTCCTAGGTTTTCAGAAAACCTTCTGGCTTTTCTGCTGACAAGGCACCACAACAGGATGTGGGGGGAAAGCCAAGGGGCGCCACCTCCACCTGGGGTGTTATGGTGTATAAGCAGGTGGGAATCGGTTTTCATCCCATCCCATCGCACAAAAGACACAAGTGTCATTTGTGCATTTATGTCAGGACTCCTGCGATATTACCGTGTTTTCCCCAGAATAAGACTTAACTGGAAAAGAGACCCTACCGTGATTTTTCAGGACGCTCGTAATATAAGCCCTACCACCCCCCCAAAATAAGCCCCAGTTAAAATCCTCAGCCAGATGGACGAATTTAAGTACCGTATTTTCTCAAAAATAAGACCTAACCGGAAAATTTGCTAAGCACATTGATTTGTGCTTTAAATTGTAAGCCGCCCTGAGTCTTCGGAGAAGGGCGGGATATAAATGGGATTAAAAAAATAAAAAAATAAAAAAAATAAGCCCTAGCATGATTTTTCAGGATGCTTGTAATATACGCCCCACCACAAAAATAAGCCCCAGTGAAGATTGTCAGCCAGGCGGATGCATTTAATACCGTATTTCCCTGAATAGAAGCCCTAACCGGAAAATAAGTCCTACCTAATGTGTGTTTGAAAGGGATGTGGTGCTCAGTGGGTTAGGACACTGAGCTTGTCGATCAGAAGGTCGGCAGTTTGGCGGGTCGAATCCCGAGTGCCGCGTAGCAGAGTGAGCGCCTGTTACTCGTCCCAGCTTCTGCCAACCTAGCAGTTCGAAAGCACGGAAAAAGGCAAGTAGAAAAATAGGTACCACTATGGTGGGAAGGTAACAGCGTTCCATGCGCCTTTGGCGTCTAGTCATGCGGCCACATGACCACAGAGACGTCCTCAGACAAGCGCTGGCTCTTCGGCTTTGAAACGGAGATGAGCACCGGCCCCTAGAGTTGGAAACGACTAGCACGCATGTGCGGGGGAAACTTTACCTTTTTAATGCGTCTTTTGGAGCAAAAATAATATAAGACCCAATCTATTTTGGGAAAACGTGGTACATGGCTTCTAATGCAGTAGCCCCCCAACCTTTGGGCACCAGGGACGGGTTCCATGGAGAGAGGTTTTCCCCACAGAATGGAAAGGACATCAGCAACGTTAAAAGAATCCAGGGTGCCGTGCATTCTCCCAGCATCAAACGGAAATCTCCCACTCTTTTTACTGGTTTCAACCTCGATCGATTGAAGCCACTCTCTGTGGAACCCAAAAAAGCCAAAAAAAAAAAGCTACTACAATCCTGGGTTGTATAAACAGAGGCATAGAATCAAAATCACGCGAAGTATTAGCACTGCTTTGTAAAACCTTAGTGAGGCCTCACTTGGAATACAGCATCCAATTTTGGTCACCACCTTACAAAATAGACGCTGAGACTTTGGGAAAAGTGCAAAGAAGAGCAACTAGGATGATCTAAGGCCTGGAGACTAAAACATACGAAGAACAGCTGCAGGATTTGGGGATGGCCAGTCTAGAGAAAAGAAGGACTGGGGGGGGGACATGATAGCAGTTATTCCAGTATTTGAGGGGCTGCCACAAGGAGGAAGGGGTCAATTGATTTTCCAAAGCACCTGAGGCAGCACAAGAAGCAATGGATGGAAACTAGTCGAGGAGAGAAGCAACCTGGGATTAAGGAGAAACTTCCTAATAGTAAGGACAATTAACCAGTGGAACAACTTGCCACCAGAAGTTGTGTGTACTTCATCACTGGAGGTTTTAAAGAAGAGACTGGACAGCCACTTGTCTGAAATGGTCTAGGGTCTCCTGCTTGAGCAGGGGGCTGGACTAGAAGACCTCCAAGGCCCCATCCAGCTCTATTCTGATTCTGAATCAAGTCTGCTGCCTTTGCAGTGGGTCCTGATAGGCCTGACAGAGCTGACTGAGAACAAATGCAGGAAGGGCTAGGCCCTGCTTACTCAAAGAGTAGTCCTAACCTGGATTCTTCCCACTGAGAAAAGTCATTTCTCTCTCCTCCTATTCAAGAAGTAAAGGTGAAGGTAAAGGTTCCCCCGCACATGCGTGCTAGTCATTTCTGACTCTAGGGGCCGGTGCTCATCTCCGTTTCAAAGCCGAAGAGCCAGCGCTTGTCCGAGGACGTCTCCGTGGTCATGTGGCCGGCATGACTAGACGCCAAAGGCGCACGGAACGCTGTTACCTTCCCACCGCAGTGGTCCCTATTTTTCTACTTGCATTTTTACGTGCTTTCGAACTGCTAGGTTGGCAGAAGCTGGGACGAGTAACAGGCGCTCACTCTGCTACGCGGCATTCGGGATTCGACCCGCCAAACTGCCGACCTTCTGATCGACAAGCTCAGCGTCCTAACCCACTGAGCCACCGCGTCCCTATATTCAAGAGGTAGCTCAGACCCAAATGTGGACAAGGAAATTGGCTCTCATCCGTAGAAGAACCCTGAGATCTTTCCAGCTGTTGATTTACTGGCGTCTATTTTGTAGGTATGGGGTCCATCCTGTTTGGGGAAAAAAATTCTCTTTCTCCTTCCTGGTTCTTTCCCCCCTCTCCACACACACACACACACACACACACCAGAAATATTTCTTAAAAACAAACCAAAGTTGACTTGACAGCTCGGCACGGGAACATTTCATGAGCTTCCCCTGCAAGCCACCCTCACGTGCTCCCGTCCCACGGCTCTCCGCGAACCGCGAAGCTCCACAGATCGTGTTTATAACACGTTTGTCTAAAATTATCTCGAGGCGCATGGCAGGCGCCTCTAAAACAGATGCTCCCTAACCCCCCAGTTCTGTTTTGATCTCAAATCGGCGTCTTTAAGCTGCTTGTGTGAACTATAAATTGAAACGAAGCGGAGGGAAGGAAAATGTTGTGATATGCGCCACGGCTTTATATTCAGAGGTTGGGGGCGGGGGGGCGCACGATTTGGAGGGGGGGAGAAATCTGGCAGAGGCTGACTTTATCGCCTGTGAGAAGAAGCATCTGTTTTTGGTGGGGGGGACTTGGGAAGGGGGGGGAAATCCCCCCCTGAGAAGTCATCCTTTTTCCTTAGCCCTGCTAATGGGGGACCTTTGAAACCAAACCAAAACAACCCACCCAATCCTCCCAGAAGGTGCTTGGGTCAACTTCTCCACCGCTCTGCCTCAGTATCCCCCGGGTGCGGCATTCAGAAATTCAGGGTGGTTGTTTTTTTTTGTGACCTTCTTTGGAGCACCCTGGGCTGAGTCCTAAAAAGTTGCCTTAGGGTGGAGCAGATCCTAAGAGAAGACCAGGTCTTGAAGGGCAGAAGGTCCAACTTGTATAGAATGAGGTTGCCGCCTGGAGTCGTTCAGAGGAGGGACCTTGGGGGTCTTCTAGTCCAGCCCCCTGCTCCAGCATTTCAATCAATCAATCAATCAATCAATCAATCAATCAATCAATCAATCAGAATATAGCTGGAAGGGACTTTGGAGGTCTTCTAGTCCAGCCCCCTGCTCAAGCAGGAGACCTAGACCATTTCAGCCAAGTGACTGTCCAGTCTTTTCTTAAAAACCTCCAGTGATGGAGCGCCCACGATTTCTGGAAGCAACTTCTGTTCCACTGGTTAATTGTCCTCACCGTTAGGAAGTTTCTCCTTAATTCCAGGTTGCTTCTCTCCTTGATGAGTTTCCATCCATTGTTTCTTGTCCTGCCTTCGGGTGTTTTGGAGAACAACGTGACCCCCTCTTCTTTGTAGCAGCCCCTCAAATACTTGAATACTGCTATCCTGTCTCTCCTATTTCTTCTTTTCTCTAGACTGGCCAAACCCAAGTCCCGCAGCCGTTCTTCGTATGTTTTAGTCTCCAGGCCTTGGATCCTCTTAGTTGCTCTTCTCTGAATTTTTCCCAGAAGAAGCGTGACTATCATTTCATCTACCAGACCTGGAGCAATGAAGTCACAGACTCCTAGTTGTTTAATTTTCTTTCTTTCCAGTCGTTCTTCTTTTTCTTCCCATACTTTGAAGCACCTGTTCTATTGGGAAGGTGGGACCCCTAAAATTCAGGTGTAGAAAAGCTTATGGCTGAGAGCCTGACCTCTAGCGGTGACTGGGTTTTTTTGTTTTTATTGTTGTGGGTTGCCTCCATCACCACAACTTTCTCCTAGCGGCGAACCTCTAGACGAGGGGTCTTCAACCTCGGCCCTTTTATGACTTGTGGACTTCAACTCCCAGAATTCCTCAGCCAGGCACGTCCACAAGTCATAAAAGGGCCAGTTTTGAAGGCCCCTGCTCTAGACCAATTGTGTCCAACCTGGGCAACTTTAAGACTTGTGGAATTCCCCAGCGGAATTCTGGAAGTTGAAGCCCACGGATTGCCAAAGTTGGACATGCCGGCCTCTAGGCAGAGATGGCCAGTGAGTATGTTTGATTGAGTAAAGTACTAATACTTCACATGAGTTTGATTTTATGCCTCTGTTTATACAACAAAGTTGTTGTCTTGTGCTTGTTCAGATTAAATCCAGATGGAGTCCAGCTTCCTCCAACTTTTCGGAATCTCAGCTAGGCTTGCCAAAATCGAATTGGGAGCCTTCATCTGATCCAGCTGGCCATCTGCTCCAAATAGAATAGAGTAGAGTAGAGTAGAGCAGAGTCGAGTCGAGTAGAATATGGAATGGAATGGAGTAGAGCAGACAAGAGTAGAGTAGAGTAGAGTAGAGTAGAGTAGAGTAGAATAGAATAGAACAGAAATAGAAATAGAAATAGAATAGAATAGAATAGAAATAGAATAGAATAGAATAGAATAGAATAGAATAGAATAGAATAGAATAGAATAGAATAGAATAGAATAGAATAGAATAGAATAGAATAACAGAGATGGAAGGGACCTTGTAGGTCATCTAGTCCAACCCCTTGCCCAAGACTCTCCACCATTTCTGACAGATGGCGGTCCTGTCTCTTCTTAAAAGCCTCCAGTGATGGAGCATCCACAACTTTTGAAGGCAACTCCTGTTCCACTGGTTGATCGTTCTCACTGTCAGAAAAATTTCTCCTTATTTCTAGGTTGAATCTCCCCTTGATCAGTTTCCATCCGTTATTCCTTGTCTGGCCTTCAGGTGCTTTGGAGAATAGGTGGACCCCCTCCTCTCTGTGGCAGCCCCTCAAATATTGGAAGGCTGCTGTCATGTCCTCCCCTCGTCCTTCTCTTCACTAGACTAGCCAGGCCCAGTTCCTGCAACCGTCCTTCATACGTTTTAGGCTCCGCCCCCCTGATCATCTCTGTCGCTCTTCTCTGCACTCTTTCTAGAGTCTCAACGTCTTCTTTCGCACCCAACCACCCCTCCGGGAACCTCAGGATTTCAGTTAGCAATTGGCCATCAAACTTAGCCAGATCTGAGTCCAATTCCAGTCTGGGACTCTCTTGTTTTCTCCCCCAGGAATGCCTGTGTTGTGGCTTTAAGGTCACGTCCAGGGTCACTGCGGCCCCCTCCCCTTTCAAAGCCCTTGGGTGCTGCAGCTGGCCGGTCCTCCCCCTTTCTCTCCCAACCGCCCGGGCTAACTTTTCTTCCTCCTTTTTGCCTTCATTCACCGTGTGGGTCCCGTCTGCAACGTTTAGAGAGAGTGTGTGTGTGTGTGTGTGTGTGTATGGGGTGTGAGTGTGTGTCAGGGAATTGTGGGGTGAGGGGAGAAGAAAAAGGGGGAGTTGTCTCCTCGGGTAGAACAATAGGCAGACCTCCCAGCTCCTGCAGCTGCGTTGGGGCGCCCAACCGGGATTGGGCTGTGTGTGTGTGTGTGTGTGTGTGTGTGTGTGTGTGTGTAAAGCTGGTGTTGGAACACTGGAGGCCGGGGAGAGCTGGTCCTTGTGAAATTGTTGTCATTCAGCTGTCACTCCGCGTTGGCCAAAGGGAGGATTGAAAAGGCTCTTGCTAGACCAGCCAGCAGCTCCTAACCGCCCCCCCCTCTCCTCGGCTGGTGAATGTCCCCCCCCACCTAATTGTTCCCCCTCTCCCTTCTATGGTCCTTTGGCAAGGGGACAATGCCCCGGTCAAAGGCTCCGTGTTGAACAGGACTCGGCTGGTGAGAAAATGCACACATGGCCTCTCCTGCAGTGGGTCAAGCATTCTTAGCCGGTGCCACTTCCTCTCTCTGGGCCCCCCTCCCCTCGGTGCCCCTCTCGGGATGGCCCCCTCTCCCCTTTCTCTTGGCCTCCCTGCCTCTCCTTTGTGGCTGGGACCGTAGAAGGCAAATGCCCACCTTGTGGAAGGAAAGAGAGGGCTGGGGTGGGTCATCCCTGCCCTGGCAGAGCAATGTGGGGTGTGTGTATGGGGGGGAAAATAGCTTGGCTGATCGGTGTGTGTTTCTCTGGAAGATTTTCCTGGCTCTGAAGGACCTTGCAAGGTTCATCAGTGGCCTGGAGTTGGGGAAGGGTCCAGAGGAAGACCTTGCAAGGTTCATGAGTGGTCTGGAGTTGGGGAAAGGTCTGGACGAAGACCTTGCAAAATTCAAGAGTGATCTGGAGTTGGGACAGGCTCCAGAGGAAGACCTTGCAAGGTTCAAGAGTGGCCTGGCATTGGGGAAGGGTCTGGAGGAAGACCTTGCAAGGTTCACGAGTGGTCTGGAGTTGGGGAAGAGTCTGGACAAAGACCTTGCAAGGTTCACAAGTGGCCTGGAGTTGGGGAAGGGTCTGGACGAAGACCTTGCAAGGTTCAAGAGTGGCCTGGAGTTGGGGAAGGGTCTGGATGAAGACCTTGCAAGGTTCAAGAGTGATCTGGAGTTGGGGAAGGGTCCAGAGGAAGACCTTGCAAGGTTCAAGAGTGATCTGGAGTTGGGACAGGTTCCAGAGGAAGACCTTGCAAAGTCCACAAGTGGCCTGGAGTTGGGGAAGGGTCTGGAGGAAGACCTTGCAAGGTTCAAGAGTGGCCTGGAGTTGGGGAAGGGTCCAGAGGAAGACCTTGCAAGGTTCAAGAGTGGCCTGGAGTTGGGGAAGGGTCTGGAGGAAGACCTTGCAAGGTTCAAGTGTGGTCTGGAGTTGGGGAAGGGTCTGGAGGAAGACCTTGCAAGGTTCAAGAGTGGCCTGGAGTTGGGGAAGG
>CM044368.1:7272671-7342671 GCA_024294585.1 Vipera latastei | reverse complement strand
CTTCTATTCTATTCTATTCTATTCTATTCTATTCTATTCTATTCTATTCTATTCTAATTATTTCATTCTCTATTCTATTCTGTTCTAATATTCTATTCTATTCTATTCTATTCTATTCTATTCTATTCTATTCTATTCTATTCCATTCCATTCCATTCCATTCCATTCCATTCCATTCCATTCCATTCCATTCCATTCCATTCTATTCTATTCTATTCTATTCTATTCTATTCTATTCTATTCTATTCTATTCTATTCTATTCTATTCTATTCTATTCTATTCTATTCTATTTATTTCATTCTCCTATTCTATTCTATTCTATTCTATTCTATTCTATTCTATTCTATTCTATTCTATTCTATTCTATTCTATTCTATTCTAACCATGGTTTAGGGCTTGACATGTTTTGCTGTGGTTGAGTCAGCCAACCCTGGTGGTTGCAACTTACGGCTTAGTGCCAGCGAATCTTGCCAAGGAGACCGTCTCACTTTCTTGCAACCCTGTCCTGTTAATTGTCTGAAACAAGTAACTCTACCCACATCTCTCTCTTTCTCCCAGGAGCTTCCAGGAGGATATAATTACTCGTAGAGACACCACAGCTTTGTCAGAGGATCAGGAGACTGTTTGGCATCCTTTCCCCACAAAACGCTCTTGAAGTGACTTAACGGCTACTTGGGGTTGGGGTGGTGGGAGGGAAGAAGAGAGAGAATAACAGCTGTTGGCTGTCCTTTTAGGAAAACAAGCAACACCCACATTTTGGCTAGGAAAGGGCTCCAAACCAGCCCGTTGTTTGGTTTTCCATTTATCCGTTTACCCAACTAGCGAAACATGGACTTTAAAAAAGCATGATAAAATTTCTAGACTAACGCAAGAGATCTTTGTCCTCTCCAGGTCCCTTCATGGCTGGCTTGTTTGCTGGGATCTGGAGAGAATGTCTGGTTAAAAAGTTGAGAAAGGTAATAATTTATGGTGCCAGGTTCACGAAAGTATCTGAGATACAATCTGGCAGGCAGGGAACTGCATTAACAGAGGGACTCAATCAAGATCTCGTGAGGTACTAATGTTGTTGTTGTTAGTTGCGAAGTCGTGTCCGACCCATCGCGACCCTATGGACAATGTTCCTCCAGGCCTTCCTGTCCTCTACCATCTTCTGGAGTCCATCTAGGCTCACGCCTACTGCTTCAGTGACTCCATCCAGCCACCTCATCCTCTGTCGTCCCCTTCTTCTCTTGCCCTCAATCTTTCCCAGCATTAGGCTCTTCTCCAGTGAGTCCTTCCTTCTCATTAGGTGGCCAAAGTATTTGAGTTTTAGCTTAAGGATCTGGCCTTCTAAAGAGCAGTCAGGGTTGATCTCCTCTAGGACTGACCGGTTTGATCGCCTTGCAGTCCAAGGGACTCGCAGGAGTCTTCTCCAGCACCAGAGTTCAAAGGCTTCAATTCTTTGGCGCTCAGCCTTTCTTATGGTCCAGCTTTCACTGCCATACATTGCAACTGGGAATGACTATACGCACTTTTGTTGACAGGGTGATGTCTCTGCTTTTTAGTGTGCTGTCTAGATTTGCCATGGCTCTCCTCCCAAGGAGCAAGCGTCTTTTAATTTCTTGGCTACAGTCCCCATCTGCGGTGAGCCCAGGAAAATAAAATCTGTCACTACCTCCATTTCTTCCCCATCTATTTGCCAGGAATTGAGAGGGCCAGATGCCATGATCTTGGTTTTCTTAATGTTTAGTTTCAACCCAGGTTTTGCACTCTCCTTCTTCACCCGCAACAAGAGGCTCTTTAGTTCTTCTTCACTTTCTGCCATTAGAGTGGTATCATCTGCATATCTTAGGTTGTTGATGTTTCTTCCGGCAGTCTTAATTCCAACTTTTGATTCATCTAGCCCTGCCTTTCTCATGATGTGCTCTGCATATAAGTTGAATAGGCAAGGTGACAGTATACAGCCTTGCCGGACTCCTTTCCCAATTTTGAACCAATCAGTGGTTCCGTGTCCAGTTCTCACTGTTGCTTCTTGGCCCACATATAGATTTCTCAAGAGACAAATAAGATGGTCTGGTATGCCCATCTCTTTAAGGACTTGCCAGAGTTTGTTATGATCCACACAATCAAAGGCTTTAGCATAGTCAATGAAGCAGAAGTAGATGTTTTTCTGGAACTCTCTAGCTTTCTCCATGATCCAGCGTATGTTAGCAATTTGATCTCTAGTTCCTCTGCCTCTTCGAAATCCTGCCTGTACTTCTGGTAGTTCTCGATCCACATACTGCTGGAGTCTAGCTTGTAGAATTTTAAGCATAACTTTACTAGCATGAGAAATGAGTGCAATGGTGCGATAGTTTGAACATTCTTTGGCACTGCCTTTCTTTGGAATTGGAATGTAAACTGATCTTTTCCAATCCTGTGGCCACTGTTGAGTTTTCCAAATTTGCTGGCAAATTGAGTGTAGCACTTTTACTGCATCGTCTTTTAAGATTTTGAATAGCTCAGCTGGAATACTGTCACCTCCACTAGCTTTGTTGTTGCTCAGCTTTTCTAAGGCCCACTTCACTTCACATTCTAGGATGTCTGGCTCGAGGTCAGTACTAATACCTCTCTGTAAAGCCTTAGTAGGGCCACACCTAGAGTATTGGATCCAGTTTTGGTCTCCACACTATTAAAAAAAAGACGTTGAGACTCTAGAAAAAGTGCAGAGAAGAGGAACAAAGATGATTAGAGGGCTGGAGGCTAAAACATATGAAGAACGGTTGCAGGATCTGGGCCTGGCTAGTGTAGCGAAGAGAAGGACCAGGGGAGAAATGATAGCAGTCTTCCATTATTTGAGGGGCTGCCACAGAGAGGAGGGGGGTCCACCTATTTTCCAAAGCACCTGAAGGCCAGACAAGGAATAAGGGATGGAAACTGATCAAGGGGAGATTCAACCTAGAAATAAGGAGAAATTTTCTGACAATGAGAATGATCAACCAGTGGAACAGGAGTTGCCTTCAGAGGTTGTGGATGCTCCATCACTGGAGGCTTTCAAGAAGAGACTGGACCGCTCTCTGTCAGAAATGGTGGAGGGTCTCCTGCTTGAGCGGGGGTGGTGGTGGACTAGATGACCTCCAAGGTCTCTTCCAACTGTTATTCTATTCTATTCTATTCTATTCTATTCTATTCTATTCTATTCTATTCTATTCTATTCTATTCTATTCTATTCTAATTATTTCATTCTTCTATTCTATTCTATTCTATTCTATTTATTTCATTCTCTATTCTATTCTATTCTATTCTACTCTGCATTCTATTGTATTGTATTGTATTGTATTCTGCATTCTATTATATAGTATTGTATTGTATTGTATTGCATTGCATTCTATTCTATTCTATTCTGCATTCTATTATATTGTATTGTATTGTATTGTATTGTATTGCATTGCATTCTATTCTATTCTATTCTATTCTATTCTATTCTATTCTATTCTATTCTATTCTATTCTATTCTATTCTATTCTATTCCATATTTTCTATTCTATTCTATTCTATTCTATTCTATTCTATTCTATTCTATTCTATTCTATTCTATTCTATTCTATTCTATTCTATTCTATTCTATTCTATTCTATTCTATTCTATTCTATTCTATTCTATTCTAATATAGACCATCAGGTAGATTTCTCACACTTAAAATAGCCCCCTCTTTGCACATGTTAGTTATTTTGCATTGGAGCCCCATAGTGTTATTTTCTCTTCTCCCCCCCCCCCCACATCTCTTGCTGGGCAGGGATGGAAGGAGGCAGGAGACCCCTCCCCATCCCCTCCTCTTAAATGCTTCTTCATCAGACTGTGACTGCTCATGGCAACCGCCCATTAGCAACCGGGGTTTACCTTCTCTTCTTCATCCTGAGATTGCCGACATCTTCGGGGCTGCATTGCACAGGCTCAGGGCCCTGACAGGAATCCAGACAGGCGCATTAATGGGCTATCTTTGCTCATGCCACAGGCATTCTGGTTGTGGTGCTTTAGGAAGTCATATATTTCTGAACCCAAGATAAAGTGCCAATCAAAGCTGTAGGATGAAGATTAAATAGCCTGTTATCTTTAGGCTCCAGCCTGGCCCCGCCCCTTCCCAACAGCCCACACACACATTCCTTCCAGTTTGTGAACCTCCCAGTCGGTGCAACTGGTCTGGGCAGGTGAGGATGAAGTGCAAGGAGAAAATCTGCTAGACAACTGAGTCTGTTACCCAAAGAAAATCAACACGAGGGATGGGAGGAAATAAAAGGAGTAGGGAAGGGCCAGGGGAAAAGGGGAGGTTTAATTGTGCTATGGGCCAACAAAAGTGCCTATAGTCAAGGCCATGGTCTTCTCAGTTGCAA
Organism: Vipera latastei; assembly: GCA_024294585.1. NCBI lineage: Eukaryota > Metazoa > Chordata > Lepidosauria > Squamata > Viperidae > Vipera > Vipera latastei. The sequence continues at coordinate 7,338,321 of CM044368.1, read as the reverse complement.
TGTATGGCCATGAAAGTTGGACCATAAAAAAGGCTGAGTGCCAAAGAATTGAGGCCTTTGAACTATGGTGCTGGAGAAGACTCCTGCGAGTCCCTCGGACTGCAAGGCGATCAAACCGGTCAGTCCTAGAGGAGTTTGGGGACCTCTGCTCTAGAATGGATCCGGCAGCTTTAATTTTGGCAGCTGAAGAACAGCAGGGGGCGATGTTCCAAAGAACGTCAGAGCAGGATCCCTTTTTTTCAATCTGGGCATTTCCTGGGAAATTAGGCAGAGGTGGCACTATAAATTATGAGGATCTGTGACATTTAACCCAAGAGGAGGGTCCCCTTGCATCAGATTTCTGCTCCTTGTTTTTTTTTCTTTTTTTTATTGAAAAGTTTTACAAAATTTTTAATAATAACCCCCCTCCCCATCAACCCTCCCCCCTTCCCTCCCCCCCCGGACTTCCCAAAGCAGAATATAGGGTATTACATATAGAGTTTTCTGCTCCTTAAAGTAAAGGTAAAGGTTCCCCCGCACATGTGTGCTAGTCGTTTCCGACTCTAGGGGCCGGTGCTCATCTCCGTTTCAAAGCCGAAGAGCCAGCGCTTGTCTGAGGATGTCTCCGTGGTCATGTGGCCAGCATGACTAGACGCCAAAGGCGCATGGAACGCCACACAACTTCTGAAGGAAACCTCTGTTCCACTGGTTAAATGTCCTCACTGTTAGGAGGTTTCTCCTTAGTTCCAGGTTGCTTCTCTCCTTGGTTTCTTGTCCTGCTTTCAGGTGCTTTGGAAAATAAGTTGACCCCCACCCCTCTTCTTTGTGGCAGTCCCTCAAATACTGGAATGCTGCTATCATGTCCACCCTAGTCTTTCCTTTCTCTAGACTGGTCGTCCCCAAATCCTGCAAGCGTTCTTCTTCATATGTTTTAATCTCCAGACCTTTAATCATCTTGGTTGCCCTTCTCTGCACTTTTTCCAAAGTCTCAACATCTTTATTGTAATGCGGTGACCAAAATTGGATGCAGTATTCCAGATGTGGTCTTACTAAGGCTTTATAAAGCAGTACTAATACTTCACATAATTTTGATTCTATGCCTCTGTTTATACAACCAAGGATTGTGTTAGCTTTTTTGGCTGCTGCCGCACATGGCTGGCTCGTCTTTAAGTAATGGTCCAGTAGGACTCCAAGGTCTCTCACACAGTGACTGTGAAGGAATGGATGATAACTCTGCTGGCTTAGATCCTCAAGAGCAGGGCTAGGCAACTTTGGCTCTTTTATGACTCGTGGACTTCAACTCCCAGAATTCCTGAGCCAGCATGGGGGAACTATGGTCCCCTCATGACTCGTGGACTTCGACTCCCAGAATTCCTGAGCCAGCATGGGGAACTATGCCCCCCTCATGACTCGTGGACTTCAACTCCCAGAATTCCTGAGCCAGCATGGGGGGAACTATGGTCCCCTCATGACTCGTGGACTTCGACTCCCAGAATTCCTGAGCCAGCATGGGGAACTATGCCCCCCTCATGACTCGTGGACTTCAACTCCCAGAATTCCTGAGCCAGCATGGGGGGAACTATGGTCCCCTCATGACTCGTGGACTTCAACTCCCAGAATTCCTGAGCCAGCATGGAGGAAACTTTGGCCCCTTCATGACTTGTGGACTTCAACTCCCAGAATTCCTGAGCCAGCATGGAGGAAACTTTGGCCCCTTCATGACTCGTGGACTTCAACTCCCAGAATTCCTGAGCCAGCATGGCTCAGCTTGGACACCTCTCCCTTTCCCCTCAGCATGGCTCAGGAATTCTGGGAGTTGAAGTCCAGGAGTCATAAAAGAGCCAAGGTTTGCCTACCCCTGCTCAGGAGGAACAGATGACCATCCTCTAATAAAAGGTAGAATTTGCTCCGCCAATCAGAAGAACAGAAGAAAAAGGCCATTTCTGGGAGAGAGAAGTTTGAGGTTGGGTGGGGGGGGGGAAGACAACCAAGAAAAACAACACAATTCCTCATCAAAGGAATTTGGAGTAATCAAGATGTTCCCACTTTACCTGTTTGTTCCCCCAGGTTCTTTAAGTTCCCCCAAATGGAGAGTTTACTTTGAGATCCTATACAATTCGCCACCGTATTAATATTTCATTTCTAACTGTCAGAGCCCCCCAAAGCGTATGAACTGCAAATGCGCAGGGGGAAAAAACCCCACCCTATTTTAAATAATTGAAGGCAGGAGGAACGTATTAAAAAAAAGCACCCAGGCTTTTACAGTTCTTGCAGAAACGGATCCCTGTAGACCTGACATGGCACACGCCGGCTGCATTTTTAATTTTCAAAACATATTTCTTCCTGAATTATCTGGTCCTGCAAGAGCGTCGCCTTTATGGGGTGATAAATTGCTTTAATAAACAGCCGTGATGGTCAAAGGCAGAGAGAAAGTAAACCGGTGGTCTCTGGAGACGCAGAACCGGTAAGCAAAGGAGAAAAAAGCCCGTCTTTCGAGGTCCTTAATTACTGGGAAGTTGTTTTTCCTCGATTACAATTCTGGAAGGACCCTCGTCCTGAGCTTGGGCATTTAGAAAAAAAGATGTTTTAGACTTTGGAAAAAGTGCAGAGAAGAGCAAAATAAGACGATGAAAGGCCTGGAGACAAAAACATATGAAGAACGGTTGCAGGACTTGGGTTTGGCTAGTCTAGAGAAAAGAAGGACGGGGGGGGGGGGCAGGCATGATAGCATCCTTCCAATATTTGAGGGGGATAGCTGCCACAAAGAGGAGGGGGTCAACTTATTTTCCAAAGCACCAGAAGGCAAGAGAAGGAACAATGGATGGAAAATAATCAAGGAGAGAAGCAACCTGGAATTAAGGAGAAAACTTCCTAACAGTGAGGACAATTAACCAGTGGAACGGCTTGCCACCAGAAGTTGTGGGTGCTTCATCATTGGAGGTTTTTAAGAAGAGACTGGACAGCCGTTTGTCTGAAAAGGTATAGGTTTTCCTGCCTGAGCAGGGGGCTGGACTAGAAGACCTCCAAGGTCCCTTCCAGCTATTCTATTCTATTCTATTCTATTCTATTCTATTCTATTCTATTCTATTCTATTCTATTCTATTCTACATTCCATATTCTATTCTATTCTATTCTATTCTATTCTATTCTATTCTATTCTATTCTATATTCCATATTCTATTCTATTCTATTCTATTCTATTCTATTCTATTCTATTCTATTCTACATTCCATATTCTATTCTATTTTACATTCCCTATTCTATTCTATTCTATTCTATTCTATTCTATTCTATTCTATTCTATTCTTCTATTCTATTCTGTGAGGTTCTGTTCTATTGTATTCCTTATTTCTATTCTGTTCTGTACTATTCTGTTCTATACTTTATTCCATATTCTATTCTAATCTATTCTAATTATTTCATTCTTCTATTCTATTCTATTCTATTCTATTCTATTCTATTCTATTCTATTCTATTCTATTCTATTCTATTCTATTCTATTCTAAAGCAAAACCAAGACCCAACTGATAGGTTAGGGGCACGCTCACATTTCCAGTTACAAACCTCTTGAAGAAAAGTCTAAGATTGTACGGTGAGTAGGGTGAACGTCTATGCAGATTCTCAGTCCTCCAGGTCACGGTTTTCCCAAAGGCGCTTTTTTCAAGAGGCAACTGGACTTTCTTGTTTTTCTTTGAAGACATTTCGCTTCTCATCCAAGAAGCTTCCTCAACTCTGACTGGATGGTGGGGAATGGAAGGATTTTAGACTCTCTAAAACAGGGGTCTTCAAACTTGGCCCTTTTATGACTTGTGGATGCTGGCTGAGGAATTCTGGGAGTTGAATTAGGGCCAGTTTCAAGACCCCCTGTTCTAAAAAAAAATGCAAATGACCAGCGCTCTGCAAGGAGTATAAATCCTCCCATTCCCCACGCTCCAGTCAGAGCTGAAGAAGCCTCTCGGATGAGAAGCGAAACATTTTCAAAGAAGAACAAGAAAGCCCAGTTGCCTCCTGAAAAAAAGCACCTTTGGATGAACAAGGTATGTAAGCAGAGACTCTGGAAGTCAACTTAACATTCCCGAAGCTAAAAGCAGGAATTGAGCTGAGTTGGTAACCTCAAACTGACCTTGGATGTCCAGGCAACTTGGAGCATCTGAAATGGGGGACCACCAGGGCTGTTTGACAATTGAGAAGGCAAAAACAATCACCATTTCAGGCCTCTGCCAAGTTGAACAGTTCCAGCGAAGGGCATCTGAGGATACAAGGTCCCAAGATTTTTTTTTGTACTCTGGGGAAAAAAAAACACAAAAAAAAAGGCACAGCTTTTTTCAAATAAGTTTAATTTTCAAGTTGTTAGTCAACAGGCCCTTCCAGCCTGTTTGCTACCTAATTCTGCTCAAAAACAGTCTAAAGTTAATGTCTATTTAAAGGAGAGAACAGCACAAGCGCGGCGAACCTTCTACTAACCTATTTGGAGGTGTTAACTTCCGAAAAATGTTCTCGTTTCTGTTGGGTTTCTCCGGGAAATAAAATGTTGCCCACATGGAGCACTCATCTCATACTTGACTGCCTTCGTCATGTGTGTTTTTGTGTGTTTGTGTGTGTGTGCGTGCGTGCGTTTGTGTGTGTGTATGTGTGTGTGTGTGTGTGTGTGTGTGTGTGTGATATTTGAATGCAAATCTGGGGGTACTAACTTCCAAAGACAGTCAAGCCACACATCGGATCTCCTAAAAGCTGCAGAGAATTCATTTCCCTTCTGTTATTTTGGAAATGAAAGGGAGAACTTCAAATTTTTATTTTTACTTTTATTTTATTTTTATTTTATTTTTTTGCGTCCTTCTGAAAACCGAGATGATCTCAATCTTAGTTGGAGCACAGAAGGGGCGAGGAAAAAAAGAAAAAAAGCAAAGAAAGAATTGTGCTATTTTGGAGTGTAAAGCAAAGGGGTGCCCAACGCCCTGGTAATTATTACAGCTCTGTTTTTCTCTTAGGAAACGCGGTGGCTCAGTGGGTTAGGACGCTGAGCTTGTCGGTCAGAAGGTCGGCAGTTTGGCGGGTCGAATCCCGAGTGCCGCGTAGCAGAGTGAGCGCCTGTTACTCGTCCCAGCTTCTGCCAACCTAGCAGTTCGAAAGCACGGTAAAAAATGCCAGTAGAAAAACAGGGACCACTCCGGTGGGAAGGGAACAGCGTTCTGTGCGCCTTTGGCGTCTAGTCATGCCGGGCCACATGACCACGGAGACGTCCTCGGACAAGCGCTGGCTCTTCGGCTTTGAAGCGGAGATGAGCACCGGCCCCTAGAGTCGGAAACGACTAGCACGCATGTGCGGGGGAACCTTTACCTTTGTTTTTCTCTTGAAACTCTACACCTTGTCGCAGCTTCTCACTTTTTTGATCTGTGTCTACCCTGGACTTGATAGGAAAGTTTTCCTTCTAGAAAGAGGCTTCCTATCCTTGGCACGGCCTTAGCAAGGACTTCAGACGGAAAGCAAGAACGCCTCAAATCTGCAGGATGTGATCTGCAAAATCTTCAGGCTATTATAACTGGTAAAGGGCAAGAGCGATAAAGGCTGGGTGCTGCTTGACCTCTTTTAAGGCCTGGACGTTTTGCAAAGCTCCAGGCGGGCTCCTCTGTCATTCCAGACAAGTCATCTTGACATCTGCCCCCTTTTTTCCCCGTGTGCAAGTCAGAAGCAAAGCGAATAAATTAGCTATCGACAGCCCTGCCGGCCTTCATGGAAGCAATTGCAGGTAGACCAGGAAAGTGGCATGACCAGAGGGAACGGGTTGCCAGACCAGGCCTTGGAAACTCTGCGGCTGGCGAAATAAACAGGTTTTCTTCCCACATTTAGAAAAAAAATCAACCTGACAACTTCGTGTAACTATCGGAAATAATTAGGAGCATCCTCTTGGCTCCGCACGCCGTATCTTACGCCTTAAGGGATGGGCAAGGATGAGACGCAGAAGTCATTAGAAATGGCAGCTGGGGTGATCCAGAGGCTGGCTAGCAAAGCCATGCCCATCAGCCAGGTGAAGGGATGGGCAGGAGGCAACGTAGGGGGCTAGAAGCAAAAAGGAAGGAAGGAAGGAAGGAAGGAAGGAAGGAAGGAAGGAAGGAAGGAAGGAAGGAAGGAAGGAGAGGGAAGGGAGGGAGGGAAGGAAGGAAGGCAGGAAGGAAGCAGAGGGAAGGGAGAGGGATGGGAAGGGAAGGATGGGATGGGGAGGGAAGGAAGACAGGAAGGAGAGGGAAGGGAGGGAGGGGAGGGAAGGAAGGCAGGAAGGAAGCAGAGGGAAGGGAGAGGGATGGGAAGTGAAGGGAAGGGATGGGGAGGGAAGAAGGCAGGAAGGAGAGGGAAGGGAGGGAGGGAGGGAAGGAAGGCAGGAAGGAAGCAGAGGGAAGGGAGAGGGATGGGAAGTGAAGGGAAGGGAAGGGGAGGGAAGGGAAGGGATGGGGAGGGAAGGAAGGAAGGAAGGAAGGAAGGAAGGAAGGAAGGAAGGAAGGAGGAAGGAAGGAAGGAAGGAAGGAGAGGGAAGGGAGAGGGATGGGAAGGGAAGGGATGGGGAGGGAAGGAAGAGGAAGGAAGGAAGGAAGGAAGGAAGGAAGGAAGGAAGGAAGGAAGGAAGGAAGGAAGGAAGATTAGCAAAGAATGGCTGTCACACTGCCATTTCGAAGAGAAGTATTTTGGATTAAAACATCTTCATGCCGTTTAGCCTCACTTCCACATGCATGAATCCTAAGCCCTGCTCAGAAGTTGTCCAGAAATGCCACCCACCAGCCCCCCCCCGCCCCCCCGCCGCCACCTTTCTTCAGAAGCAGATGGCTCTTCACGATCCATTTCTCCTTCTCCGGATGACCGTTATCCATCTGAGTTTCAGTTCAATTTCCTTCCTAATGCCCTCATGTCTCTTCCGCTTCTGCTTTATTTCTGAGGGCTTCTGGCAAGTTTTTTTATTTTCCTTCCTCCCTCTTGTGCTGCCTCCTCGCACCATCCTCATGTCTTCTTCTCCCTCCTCCCCCCTCTTCTTTCTTTCTTTCTTCTCTTTCTTTCTTTCTTTCTCTTCTGTCTTTCTTTCTTTCTTTCTTTCTTTTCTTTCTCTTTCTTTCTTCTCTTCCTTCCTTCCTTCCTTCCTTCCTTCCTTCCTCCCTTCTTTCTTTCTTCTTTCTTTCTTTCTTTCTCTTTCTTTCTTCCTTCCTTTCCTTCTTCCTTCTTCCTTCCTTTCTTCTTTCTTTCTTTCTTTCTTTCTTTCTTTCTTTCTTTCTTCCTTCCTTCCTTCCTTCTTTCTTCTGTTTTCTTTCTTACTTCTTCTTTCTTTTCTTTCTTTCTTTCTTTCTTTCTTTCTTTCTTTCTTTCTTTCTCTTCCTTCTTTCTTTCTTTCTTTCTCTTTCTTTCTTTCTTTCTTTCTTTCTTTCTTTTCTTTCTTCTTTCTTTCTTTCTTTCCATCCTTCCTTCCTTTCTCTCCCTCCCTCCATTCCTTCCTTCCATCCTTCTTTCCCTCCCTCTCTCCTCTCCTCCTTTCTTTCTTTCTTTCTTTCTTTCTTTCTTTCTCTTTCTTTCTTTCTTCTTCCTCCCTCCCTCCCTCCCTCCCTCCCTTCCTTCCTTTCCATCCTTCCATCCTTCTTTCCCTCCCTCTCTCCTCTTTCTTTCTTTCTTTCTTTCTTTCTTTCTTTCTTTCTTTCTTTCTTTCTTTCTTTTCTTTCTTTCTCCTTCCTTCCTTTCTTCCTTCCTTCTTCCTTCCTTCCTTCCTTCCTTCCTTCCTTCCTTCCTTCTTCTTTTTCCTCCTCCTCCTCCTCCTCCTCCTCCTCCTCCTCCTCCTCCTCCCTCCTCCTCCTTCTCCTCCTCCTCCTCCTCCTCCTCCCATAGCTTGCAACTGAGTAATTTCTGGAGGCTTCGGGCTGGTTTATCACAGAGAAAAATCAAGCCGTTTTGTGGATAAAGAAGGAAAAAAAAACATTTGTGGGATCACGAAGGTTGTAGTTCTGGAGTTTCTAAATTAAATCAGCTAAACTATTAGGGAGCCAGTTTGGGAGTGTTGGCGAAGGTGCTGGACTACAACACCAGGCGATGGAGAGTTCTAGTCCTGGCCCTGGACCAGTTCCTCACCTCTCGGTCAACTTTTAAAATGTAGTTTGCCACATGAGACAGCTAGATTTAAAAAGGTCGGGTAAAATATATATTGCTAATAAGCTACAAGTCAACCCTCCTCCACTTCTTGTTCAAAAGGCTCAGCCCAGACGTCAGTCCTGTGGTTTCAAGTTCCTAGTCCCTAAGCTGCAAAGGACAGGGCGGGGTCATTTCAAAACATCCTTATGACAGGGTGTGGGGGGGCCAAGGAGACACGCTGTTTTCCTTGCCTCCACCCTCATCGTCTGTGTGACGTGAGCTTTGGGAGGACAATTGTGTAGCCCGCACCTTTTGCAAGCTTGCAGATATCTCAGAAACAGGAACTGTGGCTGTCTGGAGTCACAGTTGGTGACAAACACCCACAGGGAGCTTTACAATCGGCGGAACTCCAGGTGACTCAGGCCAGTGAGTCAAGGGGCATATTGCACCGAAGAGGAAGAAATTAGTCACCAAGTGAAAACTCCTTCTGAGTATTGTACGTTGCAGTTAGCCAATCCCAGCCCCGCTGCAAAGGGACCATTCCCCAGCCCAGTTCTCTGCATAGGTAGTCCTCAACTTAATGATGCTTCGTTTAACGTCCGAACGTATGACGGCGCTGGAAAAAAGGGACCTTTTTGCACACGTCCCACTGTCGCAGCACCAAAATCCAGATGCTTGGCAAGTGGCGTGTGTTAATGACGGCTGCAGTCATAAATCCTGGGGTCGGGTGAGGGGAAAAGCCAGATTCACTTAGCAAATTGTGTTACTAAAACAGCTGCAAAGCAGCTGGAGCAAGAAAGGTCAGGAAACAGAGCAAAGCCCACTCAACAAAATGCCTCACTCAACGACAGAAAGTTTGGGGTCAATTGTGGACGTACGTTGAGGCTTACCTATATTGCAACCTGCCCCCCAGCGGGGCCAGAGGAGGAGGGGGCATCCAGATTGAGGCAGCTGCAATTCAAAATTGATCTGACTCAGCCTTGACGTTCACACCCAAGGCCCCTTCAACCCGAATTCACACTGTGGGGTTGTGGGTATCATCCCACGAGGCAGTGAACTGCTGGTGAACTGCAGGAAGCTGTGTTCTCTTGGTGTCACCTCCTCAACCCTGCCCTGCCAGCCGAAAGTAAAAAAAAAAAGGGCCTTTATCACACTAGCAAACTCTGCCAGTGACAATGCAAGGGCTCTGTTGCACGTTCCTCCCCCTCCCAATTCAGCTTTTCTTTCACCCATGCTGGCTCCCTGGGAATCCCGGGAGTTGAAGTCCAGGCGTCAGAAAGTTGCAAGGTTGAGAAACTCTGTGTCAGGTCCACCTTTGTGTCCTGCCATTCAGTTTTTTGGGGGGAGACGTTGGCATTTTGGGGATGTTTTTGCTTTGCTGTAATGCTTGGGAATTAGGGAGGGGGGGATTGTCTTTGGAGACAGGTCAGACTCCGTCCCAGCCGGTTCCAAGGCTGCCGTGCCTTAATAGTGACCTGTTATCTGCCCTGCACCTCAGCATTCTCAAAACATTTTCGCCGCATCATATAGGCTGCAAGTGGACTGGGGTGGGGAGGATTGGGACTTGGGAAAAATGAAAGAATTGCTTTAGGCTTTGCCCGGGACCTTCAGATTCCGCCTGACTTTCCTGCATCCAATTTCTCTCAGTAAAAGTTCTTTTGATTCGACTCAATGGATTCAAGAGATTTCCTTTCCTGAGGGACCAGCTGGGCAGGTCCTTACATTCTGGTTTAGGTAAAGGTAAAGGTTCCCCCACACATGTGTGCTAGTCTCATTTCCAACTCTAGGGGCCGGTGCTCATCTCCGTTTCAAAGCCGAAGAGCCAGCGCTTGTCCGAGTACGTCTCCGTGGTCATGTGGCCGGCATGACTAGACGCCAAAGGCGCACGGAACGCTGTGACCTTCCCACCGGAGTGGTCCCTATTTTTCTACTTGCATTTTTTTTTTTTATTGAAAAGTTTTAACATACAGTTTTTCCCTTAAAAAAAATCCCCCCTCCCCCACCCTTCTCCCTCCCCCCCTTCCTCTCCCCCCCTCCCCCCTCCCCCCCCCCGACTTCCCAGAGCTAAATACAAGGTATATATAAAAAAAAAACAATCATAAACAACCATATATTAACAACCATAAACTCTAAAATCTATCACTCTCTAGCTTATATAGGATAAAACAAACCTTAATAATATTAAATATATATAAAAAAAAACTAATATAGAAAAAGAAACAAAGAAAAAAGCCTTATTCAAATATAAAACTTCTTAACCCTATCCTTATTCTGGACAAGCTCAAACCATTCTCTCCCTTCCATAATATAGCGTTCCTGCAAGTAATCTTGCAAATAGGCCAAAATCTTCGCCATTTTAACCAAATCAGAAACCTCTAAAGCCCACACTTCTATAGTCGGCAGTTCCTCTTTCCAGTACTAACCTATCAAAAAACTTGCTGCCGTAATTAAACCTTTTTACAGGTCCACCATATATGAAAATATATTACGTCTTCATCACCGCACCTCACCATTTAAGCTAATGAATCAAATACATACTTAGCTTTTTAAAATCTAAATACCATCTATAAAACATTTTGTAAAAATTCTCTCTTAGATTTCAAACTTGTTTAAATTTTACATTCCTCACCCAAAACTTTTCCCACCTCCCACTACTTGGCTGTAAGAACGTTGTGAAAGTTCCATAGACTTCTGCTGTTCTTGTTCTTTTATCTTCTTTGATCGTTTTAAAGCAGCACGCGTCACCCTCTGTTCTCTAGGATCATCCAAAAGTGTTATAACTTGATCTCCTCCAGCAGCATTCTCCTCTGTCTGTCCATCTTCAGCCTCTTGATGTTCTCCTTCTCCAGATCCCTTTGCAGCTTCCAGAAGTGTTAATGGAGTTGCTTTTAAAACATTATTATAAAAATCACACGCTTGCATCACAGTAACCAGACGATACCTTTTACCTTCATGCGTCACCATCAGCCCAGCTGGAATCTCCCATCTAAACCTTATATCTCGTTGCTTGAGCTCTTGCACAAGAAATGTAAAATCCTTCCTTCTCCTTAGAATCTTTGAAGGAATTTCTTTTAAAACCAGAACTTCTTGATCACCAATCACGACTTTAGTGCCATAGGCAGCTTGTATAACTTCATCTCTAATTTCCCTTTTTGCAAAATAGACCACCACATCTCTAGGCAACTTTCTCTGTCTAGCAATCCATGAATTCACACGAAACACTTTATCCATGCCTTCTTTTATTTCGGATGCTGGCTGATTCAATACCACTTCAAGAGCCTCAGAAACCAGCTGCTTTAGATCTTCCTTAATATTCTCCTTTAAACCTCTGATTCTAATAGCAAACTGCATCTGGAAATACTGAGCAAGACTCAATTCTCTGTCCATTTTATCTCTTAAATCTTCATTCTCCAGTACTTTTGCTTCTAATATGGCATTCCTTTGAGTCAAATCTTCCACTTTTTCATCCAAATCTTCCACACATTCAGCCACTTTATACACTGAAGTCAAAATGTCTGCCTTTATCACCCTGAACTTCTGTTCCATCCTCTCCTCCATTCTCTCCTCCAACTTCTTCAATTTCTCCTCCATCTGTGCAAATTTCTCACCAATTGTTTGATTAATTGATTCCAAAAGTATCTGGGCATGTTTATCCAAAGCATCTCGTAAATCCTTCAATGTCAATACATCAGGAGGATGCAACGCCTGTAATGATGATTGTTGCACCGGAGAAGATCCACCACTCCGAAGAGTTTTAAGGGGAGGTTTAGCTGCCATCTTTAACTTTCAATTGTGACGCAGTTTCACTTAAAGTTTAAAAAAAAATCCATCAAGCTCGAGAGTAAAATAAAATAATCCTCTTCACCTTTTTCTCTTGTACCGCTCTGCCTGCATCTTTTAATCCATAGTCTCTCCTTCAGGCAGGGTGGTCGCAGACGCCTGGCTCTGCTCCATAAAATCAGGAGCAGAGGCGTCGGCCAGCTGGGAGCGACCCAGGCTACGGGGGAGTTCGATCTTTCAGCCGCCCAAGCTACAAGCTCAGGCGGCCTCAGAGAAACTCTACCCCTACCTGGGGCCTCACCCCCTCCTCTTCTCCCGAGGAGGGGGCTTCAAAATTCGCCGAGCAGCTGATCGACGCTGTTTCGGGCGAAAAAACACCAGCTGAGCCGCGGGCAGCCCAGGAGGGCTGTCTCCGTCGCCGCGGAGCCACCGGAAGTCCTTTCTACTTGCATTTTTACATGCTTTCGAACTGCTAGGTTGGCAGAAGCTGGGACGAGTAACAGGCGCTCACTCTGTTACGCGGCACTCGGGATTCGACCCGCCAAACTGCCGACCTTCTGATCGACCAAGCTCACTAATACTTCACGTGATTTTGATTCTGTGCCTCTGTTTATACAACCCAGGATCGTATTCGCTTTTTTGGCTGTCGCCGCACACGGCGGGCTCTTTGGTACGGACAGCAATTCACCGGCTGGGTTTCGGTCCGCTTTTGGGATAAGCCCCAAATATTCTGCTTTTGTTGCCTTCAGCAGAGGAAGAGCTGAGCTCCCCCTTTTGATCGGAAGCTGCAGAAAGAAGAGTCAACTTTGCAATTGGAGACTTCTCTTTTGCAGATTCTTCTTCATCCAGCGAGAAAGTTGTTATCAACTGTGGTGGAACTGCAAAAGAGCTGACTCTTTTTGAGGTTTTTTTGGGGGGGGGTTTTTTGGCTTTGTTTCTCTTTTGAAAAAAAAACAAAAAAACACAATTCTGGCCATGCCTGTAAAGGACACCTCTGAGTTCCATAGCTGAGTTTGCAATCCGGCAAAACACAGGACTTGGAATGAGAAGGGGAGGGGGTATCATAGCTGCTGGATAGGGAACATCTGGCTGTGAAGTCGGGAAGCCAAGCCAGTTTTTCCCCCAAACCCTTTGCCACTGGCAGAATGCAGGGAGCTGCTGTCAATTGGAGCCTTCCAGAAAAATTAGCTGGAAACACACACATACACATACACACACACACACGCACACACAATTTGGCGGGTTGCGTGTATGTGGTGTCAGGAAGAAATAAAGGAGAGGAGTTGTCTGTGTTGTTAGTCGCAACTGGTGAATTTGGCCTCCGTTTCAAGAGGAGAGGGGGGAGTAAAAGGCAAAATAAAACAAAAGGATCCACAGCCGCCAAGCCCCAGGCCTGTCTTGCATTCTGCTCCCCCCCCCACATCAAAAAGAAAGTTACAGCGATGAATTCTGCATTTTTACGATGAATGGAAGTATGAAACTTCCAGTAAATGAAATAAAGAAACTGGGGGGGGGGGGGTGGAACGGAAGGAAGGAAGGAAAGGAAGGAAGGAAGGAAGGAAGGAAGGAAGGAAGGAAGGAAATGGAAATTATCCTAGTGTTAATTAGGGAAGGAAGGAAAGAAGCAAGGAAGGAAGATGAGAATGAGAATGGAAGGAAGGGAAAAAAAATGGAAAGTATCCTAGGTGTTAATTAGGGAAGGAAGGAAGGAAAAAATGGAAATTATTCTAGGTGTTAATTAGGGAGGGAAGGAAGGAAGGAGGAAGGAAGGAAGGAAGGAAGGAGAGGAAGGAAGGAAGGAAGGAAGGAAGGAAGGAAATGGAAATTATCCTAGGTGTTAATTAGGGAAGAAGGAAGGAAAAAAATGGAAATTATTCTAGGTGTTAATTAGGGAGGAAGGAGGGAAGGAAGGAAGGAAGGAAGGAAGGAAGGAAGGAAGGAAGGAAGGAAGGAAGGAAGGAAATGGAAATTATCCTAGGTGTTAATTAGGGAAGGAAGGAAGGAAAAAAATGGAAATTATTCTAGGTGTTAATTAGGGAGGGAAGGAAGGAAGGAAGAAGGAAGGAAGGAAGGAGGAAGGAAGGAAGGAAGGAAGGAAGGAAGGAAGGAAGGAAAAAAAATGGAAACTATCCTAGGTGTTAATTAGGGAAGGAAGGAAGGAAAAATGGAAATTATTCTAGGTGTTAATTAGGGAGGAAGGAAGGAAGGAAGGAAGGAAGGAAGGAAGGAAGGAAGGAAGGAAGGAAGGAAGGAAGGAAGGCTGAGTATCAGATCCAGAAATTCTGAAATAATTGAAAGTTAGTTAAAGGGAGAGAGAGAAAGAATGAGAGAGAGAGAAGAGAGGAGAGAGAGACAAAAGGGACAGCAAGAGAGAATGAAAGAGAGAAAGAATGAGAGAATGAGAGAGAGAGAGAGAGGAGAGGAGAAGAAAGAGAGAACAAGGGGGGGGGTGCTTCCTGCCAAGCCTTTGAGACCTCAGGTTTTGCTTCCCCAGCCTCCTGAAAGAGGAAGCACATGCTGGCATGCATTCCTTCACATCAATGCTTCCTTTGGGACTCCTGACTTCATGGAAATTTGAGAACCGAGCGGCTTTGTAGGGGACTTTTGGAGAAAGCTAGCTGTGTGTTTCCTTGTCCACGAAAAAGCCTTGCAGAAAAGCAGAAGGGTTTTTTTTGTTTTTTTAAAAAAATATTATTCGGAAGATGCAACCGACTCCTGGACACCTCTGAGGCTAATTTTACGTCTTCATTTCACAAGGCAGTGAGCATTTTGTTCCCTGCCCCCCCCCCCGCCCACACCAGCACCAGCCTTTTTCCAAGATTTGATTTGCTAATGGAATATATATATATATATATATATATATATATATATATATATATATATATATATATATATATATATATATATATATATTTCCAAAGTGGGAAGTGACAACTTTGAACCCGTTGGCCACCAGAGAAATGGGCACATGGTAAACTCCCTTTGGATTATTTCTGGTGACATAAATAATAATAATAATAATAATAATAATAATAATAATAATAATAATAAGTAGTTGGAAGGGACCTTGGAGGTCATCTAGTCCAACCCCCTGCTAAGGCAGGAAACCCTATAGCATTTCAGACAAACGGCTGTCCAGTCTCTTCTTAAAAACTTCCAGTGTTCATTCACCACTTCTGGAGGTGGGTTGTTCCACTGGTTAATTGTCCTCACTGTCAGGAAGTTTCTCCTTAGTTCTAGGTTGTTCTCTCCTTGACTAGTTTCCATCCGTTGCTTCTTGTCCTGCCTTCGGGTGCTTTGGAGAATAGCTTGACTGCCTCTTCTTTGGGGCAGCCCTGAGATATTGGAAGACTGCTATCATGTCCCCCCTCGTCCTTCTCTTCACTAAACTAGACATCCCCAATTCCAGCAACCGTTCCCTATATGTTTTAGCCTCCAGTCCCCTTAGTCTCTTAAGAACCCATTTTGGGACCCATGGGGATATTTTTCAACTACGTCCCTTCTAAGCATTGACTAACCAACTTTAGGATCCTGGCTTTCAAGATCAGCTAGAGTTTACACATTGGATGTGTACGGGGGAGGGGGGGGGAAGGGGGGGAACCCTGGTTAATAGTGATTCAGGACTTTGGGTGACCAGTTCAAATCCAATTGCAAACTGTTCCTTTTCTTGCAGCCCAGAAAGTTACACAGATGTTCAAATTTGCTTATGTTGACATAGTTTCAAATATTCTGCTTAAAATGGAATGTTTTGCTTTGAGTGACTGTGCTCCAGTTGTTCTTGTTGGGATTTCTGCCTAGGATGGCCAGAGTCCTTTCTTAGCAATCAGGAAAGGATACCACCCATTGTAAAACTTGGAGACGTGAATCTCAGAATGACGTTTTCTATCTTTCGTAACGAACTTTAAAGATTACTAATGTGGGCGTTGAAAAGTTATTAGCACTCAACTTGCCGGTTTTTTCCAAGAGCGACTGCAGAAAAGGTCTTCTTGAGGCAATTGTGTCGCGTGTTCCTTTCCCCAAATTTCTCTGGGTTTTTTTGTTTTGTTTTTTTAGCATGGGCTAATTTTAAAGTAAGGGACGTGGTGGCTCAGTGGGTTAGGACGCTGAGCTTGTCAATCAGAAGGTCGGCAGTTTGGCGGGTCGAATCCCGAGTGCCGCGTAGCAGAGTGAGCGCCTGTTACTTGTCCCAGCTTCTGCCAACCTAGCAGTTCGAAAGCACGTAAAAATGCAAGTAGAAAAATAGGGACCACTCCGGTGGGAAGGGAACAGCGTTCCGTGCGCCTTTGGCGTCTAGTCATGCCGGCCACGTGACCACGGAGACGTCCTCGGACAAGCGCTGGCTCTTCGGCTTTGAAACGGAGATGAGCACTGGCTCCTGGAGTTGGAAACGACTAGCACGCATGTGCGGGGGAACCTTTACCTTTTTAATTTTAAAGTTTCACCATGTCAGTGTTTGCGCACTCTTATTACTTAATGCTGTATTCGCTCTAAGGCAGGGGTAGGCAACCTTGGCTCTTTTATGACTCGTGGACTTCAACTCCCAGAATTCCTGAGCCAGCCGTGCTGAGGGGAAAGGGAAGATTTCCAAGCTGAGCCATGCTGTGAGCCATGCTGGCTCAGGAATTCTGGGAGTTGAAGTCCATCAGTCATGAGCGGGCCATAGTTCCCCCCATGCTGGCTCAGGAATTCTGGGAGTTGAAGTCCACGAGTCATGAAGGGGCCACAGTTTCCCCCATGCTGGCTCAGGAATTCTGGGAGTTGAAGTCCATGAGTCATAAAAGAGCCAAGGTTGTCTACCCCTGCTCTAAGGAAATATCCAGGAGACAATGGAGGGCAAGGAGGGCCTGGCATGCTATGGAGTCATGAAGAGTTGGACACAACTTAGCTGCCGGACAACAAGAAGTATCACTTTTGATGTGATGCTCTGATTTGCCACAATTACAAAAACCAGGGTCCGCTTAGCCAGAGTTGACAGCTCCCATACCCTTGACAGGGAGTGCACCAGCCACAAACGGTGGCTTGCAAAAATCTCAGCGGCTTGTCAGCAGACTCAAACCCAAACAAAGGATATTATGACTTAGCGTGAATACTTAATGCAGTAATTGCAGGAGGTTAAATGTGTGTGTGCATTTCCCAGCTCAGTCACTCTACAATTAGCAGGAGATCAACCGGAATGCAAAAATTACAGGCCTCTTTCCTTCTGACGAACACTGATTCAAAGATTATGGTTGCGTGAGCTAAGCTTTCTTCCCATTTTTCCATGGCAGGCCAGGCACGGAAGCCAAACTGGATTCATTTTGTATTGTTAGGGTTCCACCCAAATCTGCCAAATCACTGATAGATCTGCAAAAAAATAAATAAAATGCTTCTGAGTTCCAGGTGGTTTTTTGTTTTCCCCCCCTTGTTATAATAATAATAATCTTGATTGATTAGCCCGTGGGCCATATTGAAGCGTAGCGTTCCAAACACACGTTATACTAAAATGCAGTACAATCAATTTAGAATGGAATTTAGTTAAGATATAATTTAGGATAAAATAGAAATAAAATACAATTTAAAATGAAATTGGGATAAGACCCATTTTTAAAAAGAAATTAGAATCAAATACGGCAATTTAAGATGTAGATAGATAAAACGTGATAAAATTATATTTCACTAACACCCTAGCAATCTACCCCAATCAGTTTCACATACGCCGATCTCAGCCGAACCATTTTTTGCTCAGGTGCTGTGCTGTGTTAAATGTAATTTTCAAATTCTGGCCACACGTAAAGCCAGTTATTTTGATATGGGGGGGGGTCCCCATGGTTACTTTGTTTGGTCTATAGGTCAGGGGTAGACAACCTCGGCTCTTTTATGACTCATGGACTTCCAATTCCCAGAATTCAGCTATGCTGGCTCAGGAATTCTGGGAGTTGAAGTCCACGAGTCATAAAAGAGCCAAGGTTGCCCACCCTTGGTATAGGCCAAGGTTCCTGTCTCTCACCCACTTATGCAGGCAGCAGTAAAATAGGATGTGAGCCAGGTCCTCAACCTATGTCCATTATACTTATAGGGCAGGGGTAGGCAACCTTGGCTCTTTTATGACTCGTGGACTTCAAATCCCAGAATTCCTGAGTCAGCCATGCTGGCTCAGGAATTCTGGGAGTTGAAGTCCACGAGTCATGAAGAGGCCATAGTTCCCCCATGCTGGCTCAGGAATTCTGGGAGTTGAAGTCCATGAGTCATGAGGGGGCCATAGTTCCCCCCCTGCTGGCTCAGGAATACTTATAGGGCAGGGGTAGGCAACCTTGGCTTTTTTATGACTTGTGGACTTCAAATCCCAGAATTCCTGAGTCAGCCATGCTGGCTCAGGAATTCTGGGAGTTGAAGTCCACGAGTCATAAAAGAGCCAAGGTTGCCTACCCCTGTTATAGGGTATAGAGTAGAATCTCCCATATCTGACCATTGTGTCCAGCTGTTCAAATCTCGCTCGTGTGAATATTTCCCTAAGATGTTTGGGCAGTTGCAACTTCAAATAGCTTCTGACAACATTTGTCAATTTGGTGAACCAGGAAGTTCATGATTATGCCTTGTTAAGCACCAAGGGAGACAGAAGTCGGTGTGACCACCCTATGAATAGCATAAAATAGGAGACATGTCTGGTATGACGGTATTACCCAATATCACTACGTACCTGAAGATAGGAACAATGTTTGAACACCTTCTAACTCAGTGGTTTTCAACCGTGGTCTGGGGTGTGTGTGATGTCATCACAGAGGGTCCCCCAAGCCTGGAAGACAAGTTTAGGATCAGGGCTTTTTTTCTCATAGAACGCTCAGAACGGAGTTCCGGCACCTTTTTTGGATGGAACCTTGTAGGGTAGGCAAGGCAAGTTGTATGATGTATGTGAGTTCCGGCACTTTTTTCTTTTACAAAAAAAAAGCACTGTTTAGGATTTAAATCTTAGTTGAGTCTTTGGGGGTCTGTGGCCACAAAAGGTATTTGAAGGGGGTCTGGGATGAAGACAAGATTGGGAAGCAGCCTTTTAAACCTATTTGGAAACTCTTGGGTCCAGCCTGCAGGATCGCAGTTCAAATAATTGGAATAATAAGTATAAGAATCACTGGCTTTGGGCAAGGGACCCCCCTCAACTCACAACTTCGCCAGATCCTTCCGATGCGATCTGAAGACTCACTTATTTGAACAAGCCGGCCTGGCCTGATGGGGGATGGGTTGGGATTTTACTGTTGTTTTTAATATATCTATTTATTGTTTTAGCTGGGCATTGTGTTTAATTCTTTTTAACTTATGTATCTTTGTATTTTTATATGTTTGCCCTGTTCACCGCCCTGAGTCCTTCGGGAGAAGGGCGGTATATAAATAATAATAATAATAATAATAATAATAATAATAATAATAATAATAATAATAATAATAATAATAATAATAATAATAATAATAATAATAATAATCCTCTTCGGGGGGGGTTGCGTCTTCCAGGGAAAGCGCCAAACCAAACCAGAAGCACTACCACAATAACAACACACACACACACACACACACACACACACACACACACACACACACACAAACAGAAGTGTCCAGTCTTTCAAAGTTTCCGAAATCTTTCCGGAAGTCTCAAAGGCTACATTTTGTTGTAGCCAAAAACAAACAGAAACCACCCACTCCGAAGATACTCTGTTGCTTTTGAATCCAAAACTTCCTCCGGCGCGTCAATTTTCCGCCCGTTGCGCACCCAAGTTCAGGGGCGCAGCGGGGACGGGCGCCGCGCCAGAAGCCGGGGTGGGGGGGGCTTGCCTTGAAGACACACACACACACACACACACACAGACACACAAACACCCGGCGGGACCCCCAGAACTCCGGGGCTGCTCCTCCGGGACAGAAGGGCCACCCCCCACCGGACGAGGGGAGCCTCCGAACCCCACAAGACCCCGGCCCACCTTGCAAGCAGTTTTGGAGACCCGTGGAAAGAACCGTGCCGGAGCCACAGCGGCCGGGGTGGGAGGAGGAGGGGTGGGTCGGTGGGTGGGTGGGAGGAGGAGGGGTGGGTGGGAGGAGGAGGAGGGTGGGTGGGTGGGTGGGAGGAGGAGGGGTGGGTGGGAGGAGGAGGAGGAGGAGGGTGGGTGGGTGGGTGGGAGGAGGAGGGGTGGGTGGGAGGAGGAGGAGGAGGAGGGTCGGTGGGTGGGTGGGTGGGAGGAGGAGGAGGAGGAGGGGTGGGTCGGTGGGTGGGAGGAGGAGGAGGAGGAGGAGGGTGGGTGGGTGGGTGGGAGGAGGAGGGGGGGGACGCGCAGAGGGACCAACCGCAGGGGAGGACGGCTCGGGAGCGCGCGCGCACGGCTCCTCCTCCCCCCTCCTCCCTTCCCTTCCCTCCGCCCCCCCATCCCGCCGCGTGCGCGCTCGTCCCCGAGGAAAGCAGCGGCGGCGGCCTGCGTGGCAGCTGGGGGGGCCCGGAGAGGCGTCGGGGGCGCGCGTGGCGTGGCCTGCGAGCCGGAGGCGCCCGGCCTCCCTCCCCTCCCTCCTCCCTCTCCTCGGCGGGTGCGGGGGCGGGAGCGCGCGGCCGGGGCGACGGAGGGAGCAGGCAGCCAGCGCGGGGGACGCGCGCGGGAGTGGGGGAAACTCGCCTCCGACTCCTGCTGGATCGACCCGGCCGGAGCAGCAGCAGAAGCGCGGGGCCGGGGGCCAGCGGCGAAAGGGGCCCGGGGGCGCCCGGTTGGCAGGTAAGCCCGCCAAGAGCTGGGTGGGTGGGTGGGGGGCGCCCCAGGACCGAGGAGGGGAGGGGGCGGCCGGAGGCGGGGCGGGGGCTGACCACGCCCCCTCCCCGCCATCCCCGGGGAGGGGGGGACGCCCCACTTTCCCTTCTTCCAACTCTGCCCCCCCCGCCCCCCCCGAAAGACCCCCCCCTCCGGTTTGGCAGCGATCGGAGCTCCTGGAGCGAACGTTAACTGTCCCCGCGTGGGTGGCCGAGCGGCGGGACAGTGGCCGGGACCTCGCTCGGCCCCCCCCGTCGGGCTTCTTCCCTACACCGACCCCCCCCCACACACACCACCCCCACCCCCGGGAATCGCCTCCCCCTCCCCAAAATCGCGCCTCTCCTGGCTTCTCCCCGAAACGCGCGTGGCTCTCCAGCCTCAGGTGGCCCCGTCGGATTTGCTGCTTCGACGTCCTTGGCTGTGGTTTGAGGTTGGTCGCGGGGGGGGGGCTGCCCCCCCCTTTTCCATTCCCCCCTAAATCGCTCGAGGGTCCTGGGGGGCGGGGGAATTGGCAAGGCTGCCTTTGGTCCTGCCTTCGACCGCTTCTCCTCTCAGCCAGGCCCGATTCAGGTCCCGGGCCAAGGAAAGGAGCCCACCCGCCCCCAGACTCAAAATATTTCACCGATTTGCATCTTGGCGCGGGGGGGGGGGGAGATGTCCTTGGCTAGGAAGAACAGTGGAGCAGCTGGCTGGCTTGGCGGTGGGGGGGGCTGGTTTAACACGCCCCCCACCCCGCAGCCCGGATGGGATATTTTGATGGGGGTGGGGGGTCATCCCTGGCACCTCTGCAGCCCAGTTCCTCCTCTTCCTCCCCCAGCTTCTCCCAGTAGAGGCAGGGAGGGGTCAGCAAGCTGGAAGGGTGCTCAGGTGAGTGGGCTGCCTCCTCCAAAGCTGAGCCAGGTGAGCCCCCCCCTGCATTTGGTTTGGAAATGGCAATGTTAATGCCACAGGACCTGCGTGTTTTGTGAGGCCCCCCCCCCCTCCATACGGCCTCACCTGCAGGGCTTTTCTCTTGTTGGGACAGGTTTCTCTTCATTCCTGTCACCCAAGGTTGGGGTAGGATACCTTTCCTGGGTCTTGATTTATGTACATATGACAGGGCAGAGAGCTCTGTTTACACACCTATTTTTTCTGGAGGAGCCTCATGGCGGAAGAAAATCCTCTGATTAAATTGCTGTAAACATTGTGTGTCACTCTGTCTAATCTCTTATCTCCAGATCTCTCTCTCTCTCTCTCTCTCTCTCTCATCTATCTATCTATCTATCTATCTATCTATCTATCTATCTATCTATCTATCTATCTATCTATCTATCTATCTACCTACCTACCTACCTACCTACCTACCTATGCCTATTATCTATCTATCTATCTATCTATCTATCTATCTATCTATCTATCTATCTATCTATCTATCATCTATCTATCTATCTATCTATCTATCTATCTATCTAATCTGTCTATCTAATCTGTCTATCTGTCTTCTATCTAATCTCTGTATCTATCTATCTATCTATCTATCTATCTATCTATGTATCTATCTATCATCTATCTATATCTCTGCCTATATCTGTCTTCTATCTAATCTCTGTCTATCTAATCTCTTTCTCCCTCTCTAATCTCTTGTATCTGTGTCTTCTGTCTAATCTCTCTGTGTCTATCTAATCTATCATCGTTCTAATATATCTTTCCTATCTATCTATCTATCTATCTATCTATCTATCTATCTATCTATCTATCATCTATCTATCTATCTATCTATCTATCTATCTAATCTCTTGCATCTGTCTGTTTTCTGTCTATCTAATCTCTCTTTCTCTTATCTCCCCCCTCCCCCCTCTCTCTCTTATCTATCATGTCCACACAGGCCTCTGCTGGCTAGCACTATTTCTCTAGAACTTGCTGAAACCTCATACTTCCTAACAATAAACTTCAGCTTAATGTGAGGTTTTAGGAATGTGGTTACTCTCAACCCTTCTGGAATTTTTATGCCAACCCGTTTCCGACCTCCCTGTGTGGAGCGTGCCAGCCGCACAATCATTTTAAACCAGAAATGATAGGTGGAAGTAAGCAAATGGGCCTCCATAAAGGAGTAGGTGATTCACTCTGGAGTTTAAATAAAATCATTTAAATGCAATAAGAGCCACCTCTGTGCCCCAGGAGCTCTCTCCCAGCGAGGGAGGTTAAAACAGGTTTACAGGAACCCGTCTTCATAATAATTATTTTCCTTTCGGATAACAGCAGGAATACTGTATTTATTCTCCTTGTGTATGCTCTGTAAATAGATAAATATCTATTGCACGTGCCTATTTGGCTTATCTCCACATAGAATAAATCTTACCCATGGTGATTCTTTTTAATCCTAGGCTAAAATGGAAATGATGCATTATCATTTAAGAGATAATTCTGCAAATCGGAAGATAGCTGGCAGTAGTGGTGGGCCATTGGATACTGTATCGCCATCTCCATCAAGTTTATTTCTTTATGTTCTTCTATGGAATGGAATGGAATAATGAATAGAATAGAATAGAATAGAATAGAATAGAATAGAATAGAATAGAATAGAATAGAATAGAATAGAATAGAATAGAATAGAATAGAATAGAATATGGAACAGAATAGAATAGAATATAGAATAGAATAGAATAGAATAGAATAGAATAGAATAGAATAGAATAGAATAAAAAATAATGGAATGGAATAATGAATAGAATAGAATAGAATAGAATAGAATAGAATAGAATAGAATAGAATAGAATATAGAATAGAATAGAATAGAATAGAATAGAATAGAATATGCAATAAAATAGAATATGGAATAGAATAGAACAGAACAGAATAGAATAGAATTGAATTGAATTGAATAGAGAATAGAGAATAAAATTTGAATAGAATATAGAATGGAATGGAATAGACTAGAATAGAATAGAGCAGAGCAGAGCAGAATAGAATTATAGAAAGAATACATAGAACAGAATAGAATAGAATTATAGAAATAGAATGGAATTATAGAATGAATAGAATTATAGAAAGACTAGAATAGAACAGAACAGAATTATAGAATAGAATTATAGAAAGAATAGAATAGAATTATAGAATTAGAATAGAACAGAACAGAATAGAATAACAAATTTGGAAGGGACCTTGGAGGTCTTCTAGTCCAACCCCCTGCTCAGGCAGGAAAGCCTATACCATTTCAGACGAATGACTGTACAGTCTCTTCTTAAAAATATCCAGTGTTGGAGCATTCATAACTTCTGGAGGCGGGTAGTTCCACTGGTTAATTGTTCTAACTGTCAGGAAATTTCTCCTTATTTCTAGTTTGATTCTCTCCTTTACTAGTTTCCATCCGTTGCTTCTTGTCCTGCTTTCAGGTGCTTTGGAAAGTACGTTGACACCCTCCTCTTCTTTGTGGCAGCCCCTCAAATGTTGGAAGATTGTTTATCATGTCACCCCCTAGTCCTTCTTTTCATGAAACTCGATGTACCCAATTCCAGCAACCCTTCTTTATATGTTTTAGCCTCCAGTTTCTCGGAATTAATGCTGACATAGTCAGATATCAGAGCTTTGCTTCCAAAATTTCTCATTCTGGAATCCTCTTTAAACATCTTTGCTCTGTCCTAGGCAGGTCTAATTCTGCTCTGCAGAAATAGACAGGAAACCTTTAAGAACTGAGAAAGGCGTTGATTGATGTTGTAAAGTGGTGCTTTCCAAGTAAATTTCCCCAAATTGAGTAGGAGTCTTATTATTTTTTTCCTCTCCCTCCTTTCGGTAACAACACGGGCACCCATGACCCAATCGCAACAGGGACAATTAAACAAATCTAATAAGTGACTTTGAGAAACGAAGCGAAATGTTTGGGAAATACAGGCGGTGTATCTCAATTTCGCAATTTCTCTTGCGAAGCGGGACAGTGGTCTAGGGCAGGGGTAGGCAACCTTGGCTCTTTTATGACTTGTGGACTTTAACTCCTAGAATTCATGAGCCAGCATGGGGGAACTAGGGCCCCTTCATGACTCGTGGACTTCAACTCCCAGAATTCCTCAGCCAGCATGGGGGGAACTATGGCCCCTTCATGAGTCGTGGACTTCAACTCCCAGAATTCCTCAGCCAGCATGGGGGGAACTATGGCCCCTTCATGAGTCGTGGACTTCAACTCCCAGAATTCCTGAGCCAGCATGGGGGGAACTATGGCCCCTTCATGAGTCGTGGACTTCAACTCCCAGAATTCCTGAGCCAGCATGGGGGAAACTATGGCCCCTTCATGACCCGTGGACTTCAACTCCCAGAATTCCTCAGCCAGCATGGGGGGAACTATGGCCCCTTCATGACCCGTGGACTTCAACTCCCAGAATTCCTCAGCCAGCATGGGGTAACTATGGCCCCTTCATGACTCGTGGACTTCAACTCCCAGAATTCCTGAGCCAGCATGGGGGGAACTAGGGCTCCCTTCATGACTCGTGGACTTCAACTCCCAGAATTCCTGAGCCAGCATGGGGGAACTATGGCCTCTTCATGACTCGTGGACTTCAACTCCCAGAATTCCTGAGCCAGCTTGGGAAAAACTTTGGCCTCTTCATGGCTTCAAGTCTCATTGCCTCCTGAAAAAAAAAGCACCTTTGGGATGCCTATATCCCTGTAAAGCAGGGGTCTTCAAACTTGGCCCTTTTATGGCTTGTGGACTTCAGCTCCCAGAATTCCCCATCCAGCGTGCCTGGCTGAGCAATTCTGGGAGTTGGAAGTCCACAAGTCATAAAAGGGCCAGGTTTGAAGACCCCTGCTGTAAAGAGTTGCAGTATTCAGCCTGGACTTTCCAATCAATATGTTCATTATTAAATTTTTGAGAGAGATTAGCAGGAAACAGAATGAGGCAAGAGAAAAACGACAGCTAACTCGGAGGTAACTTTGGCCAGATCCACTTAAATAAATAAATAATATAAATATAAATATAAATATAGATACACACACATATACATATATATTGTTTTATATATATAATTTGTTTTAGGGGTTATAATTTGTTTTATATATATATAAAAGTATCCTCTCCTCCAGATTCCAAAATACACAAGTGGAAAACCGGATTCTGAATTAGTTTGGCTCATGGATTCAGACTGCTGAACGGTGAGGGCCATGAAAGAGAAACCTTTGATGGTTTTTGACCCCCTAAACTGGGCACCAGAAACCTTGGTTTCGTGGTGGCTAATTATTTATTCCCCTTCCCTTGCAGCTTAATGGATTAGCACAGGCCAGGCTGCGCTGTGTCTGGGAGGACCTGTCGATATTTTTTTTTATCCCTCTAATGCTCTTTGTAAGGACACGGAAAGCCATGGATCTCATTGTCCTGGATTCGTTGATTAACGGGGCCGAAGAAAAGAGATTGCTCTCAACAAGAGGGCAATCTTTTCATTGCTCCTCCGTGCCGTGGCTGCTTGTGGTAGGAGCTATTGCAGGATAAGATAAGACATCCTTTATTGTCATTTTTCTCCTGTGGGCACAATGGCGCACATTAAAAACGGAACTTAGCTGCTTCCTCTCAAAGTGTACACATACATAACACAACATTGAAAACGTACCATATAAACCAGGGGTCTTCAAACTTGGCCCTTTTATGACTTGTGGACTTCGACTCCCAGAATTCCTCAGCCAGGCTGGCTGAGGAATTCTGGGAGTCGAAGTCCACAAGTCATAAAAGGGCCAAGTTTGAAGACCCCTGATATAAACATATGTACAGAGCCACACCCTTACATATAAGTAACATACAAATATTAAGAC
The DNA here is from genome assembly GCA_024294585.1 of Vipera latastei. Lineage (NCBI taxonomy): Eukaryota > Metazoa > Chordata > Lepidosauria > Squamata > Viperidae > Vipera > Vipera latastei. The sequence continues at coordinate 7,311,937 of CM044368.1, read as the reverse complement.
CGGAGCGTGCTTGAAATTCCGCTAACCTTTGCTCACCAACTCGGGTGGTTTTGTATCGGGAGTGTGTTACTTTATTATTATTATTATTATTATTTTGAAATGGAATTGGTGCCTCTTTTTCCATATACGAATGACCTCAAAATGGAAGAAGTAGAGCTTTTAGATCCTCTTACATGTTTTCAATCTCTCTATCTTACCTTTGCAGCGAAGGGGAGTCTACGGACCCTGTAGCGTGTCTGTGCCTGGCTGTCATGTCTTTGGTTGTGATCCCCGGGTTTTGCGTCCCTCTGGCTCTCCTTAGCTGCCCCACGGATATGATTAGGGTCAGATTTGGGTGTTGGCAGAAGGAGAGTAAAACAACCTGACCTGGATTTTGACTGAAGTGCACTGATGATCTTACCTAGTTGGGTAATGAAATGTCTGCAAGGAAACAACCAAGCTCAGAGCTACTGTAGGGAGCAAGGCCCATTTGCTAGCCCTGGTAGCATTACTTAGTTGAGTAAGGAAACGTCTGTGAGTTCAGAGAGCACCAAGAAACCCACAGTCCTTGTTTTCCTCCTCCTCCTCCTCCTCCTCCTCCTCCTCCTCCTCCTCCTCCTCCTCCTCCTCCTCCTCCTCCTCCTCCTCCTCCTCCTCCAGCCTCTCTCCCTTCTAGTACTGATGACGTTACTTAGTTTGGTAATGAAACGTCTGCAAGAAACAGCCAAACTCGGAGAGCACTAAGGACCCTTCCTTTCAACCCTGAGCTACGAATGTTTTCTTCCTCTCACTTACTGTTCTCCTCGCACTTCTAGTCCTGTGTGGAAGCGCTAAGATAAGCCCCCCTTATCTTCAGCTCCAAAGCCTGGACTGTTGGTTCGTCTTCCTTTAGCAAGCCCACCTGTGTTCAGCTGGGCCTGTGTCGACACCTCTAGTTCCAGTCCAGTTGGAAAAAGCACTTTTCGGGTGCGTGCAGAGTTGTGCAAAAGCCGGAGATTTTGTCTCCTTCGTTTTAAACCAGGGTGAAAAGCCACCCAGGGAGGGATCTGTGTGTGCCTCTTCCTGGAAGGCAGCAACCCAACAACAGGCCACGGTTGTTCTGGACGCACAAAGTCTCCAAAACACAAAGGATCCTCTCTTTGTGAATGTTTTTGCTTTCCAGTCCTCCCATCAGCCTCTCTGGAGTATTGGTGGGGACCCCAGGGATAAGCATGCAGCCCTCTGTTGTAATAATTACTTGTTGTGAAAAGAATCTCTGGAGGTAACATATTCACTTCGTATTTGCTTCTCAGCCTTCCCCATAGCAGCGGAGAAGCGAAGCGTGCATGTTAAATTTTGCGCTTTCTTGCAGTACACCCACACACACCACCACCAACAACAGCAGCAGCAAAAATGTTTCCCAGATTCTGTGGGCTAAGCCATTTGATCAGGCAGATTCCTGCCAGTGAAAAGAAAAATACACAAAGTGGGGGTGTGTGTGTGTGTGTGTGGTGTGGGTCAGGAATTTTCTTCTTGGTTGGGTGGATAGCACAGGAGAGAGAAGTATTGTTTTAACAAGAACACGCATGCAACCTTGCAAAATGGCGAGACTTTGTTATTTCACACACACACACACACACACACACACACACCTTTTCCGTGACAAAGAGTGGCTTTGATTTTGTACGCAACTGGAAGATACTTCTCCTCCAGGTCTATTTTTCTTTTTCTTTTTGGTCCTCTTGGAAAGTAACCTTTTGCAGCCTTTCTAAAATGACAGTGAAAACGTTAAAGGTGTGTGACACAACACGAGACATAACAACTATTTTGGAACCGAGAGCGTGGGCCTCTTTCTACCTTCTTTAAAGCATCCATTTCTTAACTGCAGCTGACTCTGCTAAACGGGGCATTTGCCGGTAACATAGCTGGACCTCGTGATTTAAAATCCCTCCAGTTAGATTTTCTCAAGCCATTTTATTGAAATGAACCTACCAGTATTCCATTTCCTGCTTGTTATAAATAGAATAACAGAGTTGGCAGGGACCTTGGAGGTCTTCTAGTCCAACCCCTTGCTCAGGCAGGAAACCCTGCACCATTTCAGACAAACGGCTGTCCAATCTCTTCTTAAAAGCCTCCGGTAATGGAGCATTCACAACTTCTGGTGGCAGGTTGTTCCACTGATTGTTTTCACTGTCAGGAAATTCCTCCTTAGTTCTAGGTTGCTTCTCTTCTTGATTAGTTTCCGTCTGTTGCTTCTTGTCCTGCCTTCGGGCACTTTGGAGAATAGCTTGACTGCCTCTTCTTTGGGGCAGCCCCTGAGATACTGGAAGGCTGCTATCATGTCCCCCTTAGTCCTTCTCTTCATTAAACTTAAAGGTAAAGTTTCCCCCGCACATGCGTGCTAGTCGTTTCCGACTCTAGGGGCCGGTGCTCATCTCCGTTTCAAAGCCGAAGAGCCAGCGCTTGTCCAAGGACGTCTCCGTGGTCATGTGGCCGGCATGACTAGACGCCAAAGGCGCACAGAACGCTGTTACGTAGTGGTCCCTATTTTTCTACTTGCATTTTTTACGTGCTTTCGAACTGCTAGGTTGGCAGAAGCTGGGATGAGTAACAGGCGCTGACTCTGTTACGCAGCACTCGGGATTCGACCCGCCAAACTGCCGACCTTCTGATCAACAAGCTCAGCGTCCCAACCCACTGAGCCACCGCATCCCAATTCCTGCAACTGTTCCTTATATGTTTTAGCCCCCGGTCCCCTAATCATCTTTGTTGCTCTTCTCTGTACTTTTTCCAGAGTCTCAACATCTCTTTCATATTGTGGCTACCAAAATCTGAATCAATAGCTAGCTCTTTCTCTCGTCTCATAATTGTCAATCTTCAGAGCTGATCTAACATCCGTTTTATTGAAATGGGGGACTTCAAGGCAGCTCAGCCTGTTGACGCTCAGGTTTTTGACTTTTACATGGCCATTTCTATAACAACAGACCTACTTCATCAGTAAAAATCCAAGCTTTTATTATTATTATTTTCCTGCCTTAAGCACAGAGTCCAAAAGCGGTTTCCAAATAGAAACAAAAATTTAATTGTCTTCTTTTCTTTAATCACCAGCAGTCAATTTAGCCACCTCTTGCTAACTCCATTAATGTTTGCAGCCATTTGTTCGTTGTGGCATTCAAGATAGGATGTGAACCAGCCTGGTGTGTGTGTGTGTGTGGGGGGGGGTCAGGTAGAAGCCCCCCACCCACCTTGAGGGGCTGCAGGGGCTCCGTTTCCCAGAAGGCTGTGCTGCTGACTAGTCTCTGGATTATTTTTGTTTTCACCTCTTGGTTTATTTCATGAGAAATGTCGGTCAGCTTCTGAAACAGCCAACCCTTGTGCAGTTCCAGGAAATAAGTTTGTTGAGTTGCTTGGTCCATTGTGCACCCAAAGCCTTTTCCTGGGATGTGCGGAAGACGGGAACCAACCGAGGCGCTTCTGCTTGTCAGGGCTTGTCTCTGAGTCAGAAGCCTCCCTCTGGCTCAAGTGGGCGGGCGGGGGGATTGCTCAAGTTGTGAATTTCCCCGGATTTGCAATCAAAGAGGGACTCTGAGCATGCCAAGAGTGCCTGCTTGCCAAGTGGAAGGAACATTTAAAAAGGAAGGCAGGTGTTACAGGAAAGAAAAGAGAAAGAGAAAGAAAGAAAGAGAGAGAGAAAGAGTAAAAGAGAGAAAGAAACAGAGAAAGGAAGGAAGAAAAGAAAGAGAAAAGAGAAAGAGAAAGGAAGGAAGGACGAAAAGAAAGAAAAGAGAGAAAGAAAAGAAGAGAGGAGGGAGGGAGGGAGAAAGGAAGGAGCTGGGAATTAGAGGAGGGAAGGGAAGGGAAGGAAGGAAGAGGAAAGCATTTAAGGGAAGAGTCTGCAAATTGGGGGAGAAGGAACAGGAGGAGAACGTTTTAAATATATATATATATATATATATATATATTTAAAGCGTCTTGAGATGCTCCCTCCCTCCGCCTTGTCAAGCTGCCTTTTCTCTACGATCTTATTTTATTTTCACTCTGATTTTAATTCTTTTTTTTTCTTACTTAGCTGCGTTTTATACGCTTCTATCCTTCGTATCCGTAAGCCGCCAGGAGCCGCTCAGATAGTGAGATGGGTGGGGTCTAAATATGATAAACAAATTAAATAATTAAATAAAAATCTCTCTCCTTTCCCCCCACCCACCCCCACCCCGAAGTGCCCAGGGCGGTCTTTATAATGAATTAGGCTTTGGGGGAAAAAAATGCAGCGGGTGGATATGTAAAAACATATTTGATATTTGAATTCAGTTCAAACTGTGTCGCAACTCCCCCCCAACCCACCCACCCAGCCGCTGATCTTGGGAAAATATTATTTTCCCCCTCTCAGCAACCTGCTTTAATATCTTCTTTCCTTTTGCGACTGATATTAAAACAGACTGCTGAACAGGGGGTGGGAAATCTTTTTCTTGGAATTGGGCTAGAGTCTTGGATCCCCCAAGCAGATTTATCTAGCTCTCTTTCTCATCCAGATGTTTGCGGCCCACCCAGTGCAAAGATAGGACAGCAGCGCAGGAGTCACTGGATGAGACCCCTGAATTTATAGCAAAACCTTCTTACTTATTGCCTTGAGGAGAGTGAAGGTTGACTCAGCCTTTTGTCCTTCCGCGGTCGGTAAAACGAGGACCCAGATTGTTGGGGGGGGCAACATGCTGACTCTGTAAACCGCTTAGAGGGGGCTGTAAAGCACTGTGAAGTGGAATATAAGTCTAAGGGCTATTGCTATATCTATCTATCTATCTATCTATCTATCTATCTATCTATCTATCTATCTATCTATCTATGTCTTCTGTCTAATCTCTGTGTCTGTCTGTCTCTATCTATCTCTGTCTATCTATCTATCTGTCTATCTATCTATCTATCTATCTATCTATCTATCTATCTATCTATTTATCTCTGTCTTCTATCTAATCTCTGTGTCTGTCTGTCTATATCTATCTATCTATCTATCTCTATCTATCTATCTATCTATCTATCTATCTATCTCTATCTATCTATCTATCTGTGTCTTCTATCTAATCTCTGTGTCTGTCTATATCTATCTATCTATCTATCTATCTATCTATCTATCTATCTATCTATCTATCTATCTATCTATCTATCTGTGTCTTTAATCTCTGTGTCTGTCTGTCTGTCTGTCTATCTATCTATCTATCTGTCTGTCTGTCTATCTATCTATCTATCTATCTATCTATCTATCTATCTATCTATCTATCTATCTATCTATCTATCTGTGTCTTCTATCTAATCTCTGTGTCTGTCTCTATCTATCTATCTATCTATCTATCTATCTATCTATCTATCTATCTATCTATCTATCTATCTATCTATCTATCTATCTGTGTCTTTAATCTCTGTGTCTGTCTGTCTGTCTGTCTGTCTGTCTATCTATCTATCTATCTATCTATCTATCTATCTATCTATCTATCTATCTATCATCTATCTATCTATTAGAATGCAGTATTGCAGGCTAATTCTGCCCACTGCGAGCAGTTCGATCCTGACCAGCTGAAGTTTAACTCAGCCTTCCTTCCTTCCGAGGTTGGTAAAATGAGGACCCAGATGGTTGGGGGGGAGCAACATGCTGACTCTGTAAACCGCTTAGAGGGGGCTGTAGAGCCCTGTGAAGCGGTATATAAGTCTAAGTGCTGGTGCTATTGTCCGTCGTTCTTTTTCAATGCTTTAAGCTCGGGCTGTTCATATCTCATGGCACAAAATCGTATATTACAGTACAGAGAACTGCCTTTAATTTTCATCCCCCGGTGCAGATTAATTCAAGATTCGGTTTCTTAGAAAACCCCCACCCCTCTTCCTTCTACCCTTGTGGTCTGCCATGTCCCTGACCAGTTTCCTGCTTCCGGTGGTGGGGTATTTTTTTTTTTCATTGTCCTTTTTTTTAAAAAAAATAATAATTCTGTGCTCCTAGAGAATCTCTTTAGGAAATATATATATATATATAAAACCATTTGTTTGTCCTTTGCTGAACTTATATTTATTTTGCCACGGTTGGTAGTTTTGAGTCCAGAAAACATGGGCGAGGAGTAGGAGGAATGTTTCTCCTTTTCAACAGCCGGAACGGGTTGGGGGAATCACCCACCCCTGTGGCATGAGACCAGTCTTAAGGTTGGCACCAGTTGCCAGATTATCTCTGGGTGCCAGCTCAAGAGCTGTATGGCCTTCCTTCCTTCCCTCCCTCTCTCCCTCCCTCTTTTCCTTCCTTTATCTTCCTTCCTTCCTTCCCTTGCTTTTTCTTCCCTTCTCCCTCTCTCCTTCCTTCCTTCCCTCTCTCCCTCCCTTCTCTCTTTTTCTCTTTCCTCCCTCCCTCCTTTCTTTCTTTCTTTCTTTCTTTCTTTCTTTCTTTCTTTCTTTCTTTCTTTCTTTCTTTCTTTCTTTCTCTCTCTTCCCTTCTACCTTCCTTCCTTCCTTCCTTCCTTCCTTCCTTCCTTCCTTCCTTTATCTTCCTTCCCTTGCTTTTTCTTCCCTTCTCCCTCTCTCCTTCCTTCCTTCTCTTCCACCTCCCTTCTCTCTCTCTCTCTCTCTCTTTCTTTCTTTCTTTCTTTCTTTCTTTCTTTCTTTCTTTCTTTCTTTCTTTCTTTTTCTTCCCTTCTCCCTCCCTCGCTTCCTTTTCTTCTACTTTCCTTCCTTCCTTCTCTTCCACCTCCCTTCTCTCCTTTCTTTCTTTCTTTCTTTCTTTCTTTCTTTCTTTCTTTCTTTCTTTCTTTCTTTCTTTCTTTCTTTCCTCCCTCCTTCCGTTCTCTCTTTCTTCCCTTCTCCTTCCCTCCCTTCTCTTCTTTCTTTCTTTCTTTCTTTCTTTCTTTCTTTCTTTCTTTCTTTCTTTCTTTCTCTCTTTCTCTCTTTCTCTCTTTCTCTCTCTCTCTCTCTCTCTCTTTCTCCTTCCCTTCCTCTTTTCCTTCCTTCCTTCTTTCCTTCCCTAACCTCTAACTTTTGAGGCATCTCCTGGTAGAAGCTGCAGACAGAGGCTCGCCCTAAAACCCAGAGCTTTTTTTTTTTCTTTTCTTCATATGGTCTTCCCCTGGGCTCATTCAAAATAGGCAAACGGAAAATCCACCTTTTTCTTCTCTATTTGGCAGCCCCTGTTTTCAAAGCCTTGCAAGAAAAGAAGGATCTGTTAGGACCAGATGTGGAAAGCGGGCTGAGGAGGACTTTTCACAATCACCTTTCCCTGGAAAGCAAAGATAGAAAGAAAAAAAAACACAAAACTGAGGTCGCTGCTTTCCCATCCCTTTACGGACTGCGTTTAATCAGTCTGGAAAATCTTAAGCGATGATTTCAGCTCTTGAAAGATGAAGGGTGGTGTGGCTTTTAGCACAAGCTGTATACGCTAAAGACATTGCTGCACAATCAATGTTCGGCGTTACCACAACAATTCTCGTGGCGAAAGAGCTTCTAGGAGGGATAGCAAGGATCTCTTAATCTTTTATGATATTTATAGAGTAAATTTTTAACTGGTTTTAAGCTCCTAACTGTTTTCAGGGGTCAGTCAGTCCAATTAATAACGTCTCGTCAGCTGGAGGAGCAGTGGAACCAACAATTCTAAATCTTAACAAACACAATACGGAGATTTTTTTTTCCTTGTTTGTTTTTGAAACAGGTTTGGTTCTTTTAACTTTTTGATTTTTTTAAAAAAAATAGTTTATAATATGTAATACAAAAATACAAAAGAAAATAGGAGGAAAATAGGGGAGAAAAAAGGGAAGGGAAAGTGTGGGGCAAGGGAAAAGAAAAGAAAGAAAGAAAGAAAAAGAAAGGAAAGAAAGAAAGAAAGAAAGAAAGAAAGAAAGAAAGAAAGAAAGAAAGAAAAAAGAGGAAAGAAAAAGAGAGAAAGAGAAAGAAAGAAAGAAAGAATGAAAAAGGAAGGAAGGGTATTAACTTCCAACTCCCTTTGGTGCAGTAGAATAAGATCAATAACAACAAACCTCCACTTCTTACTTTTACATAATATTATGAAGTAACCATTTCTATAACAGCAAACCTATTAATCGATAAAACCCCAAATCAAAGTTTCATTTTTTTTTTACCCCCACTTCAAGCATAAAATCCAGAGCCGGTTTCCAACTGAACCAGGTTTTAATTCTTGCAATTTTCTTCTTTGTCTGCAAAATGTGTATATGCTTATCAGCCGATGCCTCCTAGCAAAGCATAAACTAATACGGGGATTTTGCCATCATCTGGTTATTTATTTATTTTTTGCAATATCTGTAACTTGTTTTCTCAGGGTTATCTGGCATCTTGAGCAAAATTTGCCTTCCATTTCCTTCTGTGAGACTTGTGGGTTTTTTTAAAAAAAAACAAACAAACACACAACAACAATTCTTGGCTGTAATTAGATGTGAATATCACAGCGGACATTTCTTTCTGTCCCGTTATGTGGTATTTCCCACCCAACTGGAAATCGCTTCTTTACTGAAGAGAAATACTTCATGCATTTAATGGCGTCGTCTACCAGTGTTTGTGGTGGGTTTATGTAACACAACGCCACAAGGTTTGTCATTGTTTTAGAGGCCACAGTTGCTCTTGGTCAGGGGTTAGGGTGGACCACCAAAAGATGTGTAGCAGACACAAAAGTTGTGGCCCCTCCCACAACGAGTGGGCTGCCAGGAGAAGCACAACCTTAGGAGAGATTGGACAACTATTTGTCTAAAATGGGATAGTGTTTCCTGCCTGAGCAAGGGGTTGGATGAGAAGACCTCCATGGTCCCAAATCCGTTATTCTAGTCTAGTCTAGTCTAGTCTAGTCTATATTCTGTTCTATTCTGCATCCTAATATTCTATTATTTTCTATATTCTATTCTGCATTCTAATTTTATTCTGCATTCTAATTCTGTTCTATTCTGCTGTCAAGTTTCCGACGTATTGTAATATTCTGTTATTTTCTATATTCTGCATTCTAATTCTAGTCTAGTCTAGTCTATATTCTGTTCTATTCTGCATCCTAATATTCTATTATTTTCTATATTCTATTCTGCATTCTAATTTTATTCTGCATTCTAATTCTGTTCTATTCTGCTGTCAAGTTTCCGACGTATTGTAATATTCTGTTATTTTCTATATTCTATTCTGCATTCTAATTCTAGTCTAGTCTATATTCTGTTCTATTCTGCATCCTAATATTCTATTATTTTCTATATTCTATTCTGCATTCTAATTTTATTCTGCATTCTAATTCTGTTCTATTCTGCTGTCAAGTTTCCGACGTATTGTAATATTCTGTTATTTTCTATATTCTATTCTGCATTCTAATTCTAGTCTAGTCTAGTCTATATTCTGTTCTATTCTGCATTCTAATCTATTATTTTCTATATTCTATTCTGCATTCTAATTTTATTCTGCATTCTAATTCTGTTCTATTCTGCTGTCAAGTTTCCGACGTATTGTAATATTCTGTTATTTTCTATATTCTATTCTGCATTCTAATTCTAGTCTAGTCTAGTCTATATTCTGTTCTATTCTGCATTCTAATATTCTATTATTTTCTATATTCTATTCTGCATTCTAATTTTATTCTGCATTCTAATTCTGTTCTATTCTGCTGTCAAGTTTCCGACGTATTGTAATATTCTGTTATTTTCTATATTCTATTCTGCATTCTAATTCTAGTCTAGTCTAGTCTATATTCTGTTCTATTCTGCATTCTAATATTCTATTATTTTCTATATTCTATTCTGCATTCTAATTTTATTCTGCATTCTAATTCTGTTCTATTCTGCTGTCAAGTTTCCGACGTATTGTAATATTCTGTTATTTTCTATATTCTATTCTGCATTCTAATTCTAGTCTAGTCTAGTCTATATTCTGTTCTATTCTGCATTCTAATATTCTATTATTTTCTATATTCTATTCTGCATTCTAATTCTATTCTACATTCTAAGTCTATTCTGCATTCTAATTCTATTCTATTCTATTCTATTCTATTCTATTCTATTCTATTCTATTCTATTCTATTCTATTCTATTCTATTCTATTCTACTCTACTCTACTCTACTCTACTCTACTCTACTCTACTCTACTCCATCCATGTTCAACTTCAGACGTAGACTTGACAGACCATCTCAAGTCCCAACTAGGGTGTGGATGGTCCAGTTCATCCAGAGGGATCGTGCCGACGGTTTTGAGATGCTTAAGATCACTATTTCCTTAGTGCAGATTATAGAAAAGGAAAAATCAAGATTAGGTGGCCACTGTAAAGAGAAAAAAAAATGCAGTGTTGGGAATGCGATGTTGTCCAGCAGAATATTGTTGCTGCACCAATCTTTACCTCCTCTGTTCCCGAATAGAAATTTATTATGTGGGAATCTGTGAGTGTAGCAGGAATTTCATTCTCCTGCCCTGGAGAATGTGTTATAAATTTTCTGCATGCGAGGACAACAATCCTTTTCAAGAGTCAACAGAAGGTCTCGTGTATAGAACAGAGAACAGTAGGGCTGGAAGGGACATTGGAGGTCATCTAGTCCAACCCCCTGCCCATGGCAGGAGATCCTGTAACATTCTAGACAAATGGCTGTCCAGTCTCTTCTTGAAGACTCTAGTGATTCTTGAATATTCTTGAATATTCTTTATTGGCCAAGTGTGCTTGGACACACAAGGAATTTGTCTCCGGTGCAGTAGCTCTCAGTGTAAATACAAATAACAAAGTAATATAATCATAAGATACCAATAGTAGAAGGTAAAAGGAAAGATGAGAAGGTTAAAAGTAATACTGCTAAGCACATTTGATTTGTGCTTAGATTGTAAGCCGCCCTGAGTCTTTGGAGAAGGGCGGGATATAAATGGGATTAAAAAAAAAAAAGTAATACAGGTAGTCCTCAACTTATGACTATAATTGACCCCTGTAATTATGTTGCTAAGTGAGACATTAGTTCAGTGAGTTTTGCCCCATTTTACGACCTTTCCTGCCACAATTGTTAAGTGAATTGATAATAATAATAATAATAATAATAATAATAATAATAATAATAATAAATAATAATAATAATAATAATAATAATAATAATAATAATAATAATAATAATAATAATAATAATAATAATAATAATAATAAAAGTTGGAAGGGACCTTGGAGGTCATCTAGCCCAACCCCCTGCTCAGGCAGGAAACCCTATACCATTTCAGACAAATGGCTGTCCAGTCTCTTTTTAAAAACTTCCAGTGTTGGAGCATTCACCGCTTCTGGAGGCAGGTTGTTCCACTGATTGAGTGTCCTCACTGATTGTCCTCACTGTCAGGAAGTTTCTCCTTAGTTCCAGGTTGCTTCTCTCCTTAATGAGTTTCCATCCGTTGCTTCTTGTCCTGCCTTCGGGCGGTTTGGAGAAATAGCTTGACTCCCTCTTCTTTGGGGCAACCCCTGAGATATCGGAACGCTGCTATCATGTCCCCTCTGGTCCTTCTCTTCATTAAACTAGACATACCCAATTCCAGCAACCGTGAATAGAATAGAATAGAATAGAATAGAATAGAATAGAATAGAATAGAATAGAATAGAATAGAATAGAATAGAATAGAATAGAATAGAATAGAATAGAATAGAATAACAGAGTTGGAAGGGACCTTGGAGGTCTTCTAGTCCAGCCCCCTGCTCAAGCAGGAGAACCTACACCATTTCAGACAGGTGGCTGTTCAGTCTCTTCTTAAAAATCTCCAGTGATGGAGCACCCACCACTTCTGGTGGCAAGCTGTTCCACTGGTTGATTGTTCTCACTTTCAGGAAGTTTCTCCTTAATTCCAGGTTGCTTCTCTCTTTGATCAGTTTCCAACCGTTGTTTCTCGTCCTTCCCTCTGGTGCTTTGGTGAACAACCTGGCCCCCTCTGCCTTGGGGCAGCCCCCTCAAATACTGGAACGCTGCTATCATGTCTCCCCTCTTTCTTCTTTTCTCTAGACTGGCCAAGCCCAAGTCCTGCAGCCGTTCTTTGTATGTTTTAGTCTCCAGGCCTTGGATCATCTTAGAGTTTATATCCAGGTCTGTAGATATTTTCTCAGCCCTCTTTCTGGCTCCTGCAGTATTTAGGTCCTCAATGGAAGGGTGGTGGTTGCACTTGTCTTTTCTGCACTTCTAACTATCCATCAAAGTCTGCGTATGTCCTCTTTGGTTGCTGTGCCAAACCAGAGTGTTACAGAAGCATATAACACCCACAACCTCTATAAACCACGGTTATAGAGGATGTAGCACCCATAACTTCTAGAGGCAAGCCCTCCCGATGATTGTTCCTGGTTGTGAAATTTTATTTTAAATCTCTTCTCTTCTCCTCCTTTCAAAAACAGTAAATTTGCTTCCTGGGTAACATCTTAAGTTGCAGGCTTGGAGAAAGGGAGTCTAAGACCTTGATTTAGCATGCAAACCATGAATGGTAGGCTAAAACCACCTACCAAGGGGAGTCTTAAGACCTTGATTCAGTGTGCAAACCACAAATGTTAGGCTAGAATCACCTACCAAGGGGAGCCTAAGACCTTGATTCAGCATGCAAACCATGAATTTTAGGCTAGAACCACCTACCCAGGACCTTGATTCAGCATGCAAACCATGAATTTTAGGCTAGAACCACCTACCCAGGACCTTGATTCAGCATGCAAACCAGGAATGTTAGGCTAGAACCACCTACCAAGGACCTTGATTCAGCATGCAAACCATGAATGTTAGGCTAGAACCACCTACCAAGGACCTTGATTCAGCGTGCAAACCATGAATGTTAGGCTAGAACCACCTACCAAGGACCTTGATTCAGCGTGCAAACCATGAATGTTAGGCTAGAACCACCTACCAAGGACCTTGATTCAGCGTGCAAACCATGAATGTTAGGCTAGAACCACCTACCAAGGCGAGTCATGCCATTTTCCCAGGACGGCAGTAGCAAATTTTAAGGAAAAAAAAAAGTCTTAAAGCAGCAAAATTATGAGCAGGCGAATAAAGATTTGCTGCTAAGATGCATTTCTGCCATTATCCGAGAACACCGGAATCCAGTCTTCAGGGTCTTTCTCTGTCCTGCCTGGGCTTCGTATCCAGCTAAGATGAATCATCCTGCCGGCAAACATGGCTTTCAGCCATCGCTGAAGCTCTTCAAGGATCTAATAAGTTCCCTCAGGATTTGGCACTGTAGTTACTTTTCTTCCTCTTCCGTGGAAAACAGATTCTTTCTTGCCGAGCAACTTCCCTAATATTCTGAGGTACAGCAGACCACAGAGACCGTTGTGTTGGTTAATAGAAGTACATTTATAACTCAAAAGGAAGCCTTGTTCCTTCAGCTCCAGCGGTGGGGTAAACAACCTTTGAGGAAGGAGACGCCATGAATTTGTGTAGAATAGAATAGAATAGAATAGAATAGAATAGAATAGAATAGAATAGAATAGAATAGAATAGAATAGAATAGAATAGAATAGAATAGAATAGAATAGAATAGAATAGAATGACAGAGTTGGAAGGGACCCTGGTGTTCTTCTAGTCCAACCTCCTGTTCAAGCAGGAGAATCTGTATAATTTCAAAGTGTGTGTCTAGACTCTAGCCTCTTCTTAAAAACCTCCAGTGATGGAGCGCCCATGATTTCTGGTGGCAAGCTGTTCCACTGGTTAATTGTCCTCACTGTCAGGAAGTTTCTCCTTAATTCCAGGTTGCTTCTCTCCCTGATTAGCTTCCATCCGTTGTTTCTTGTCCTGCCCTCTGGTACTTTGGAGAACAATTTGACCCCCCCCTCTTCTTTGTGACAGCCCCCCAAATACTGGAAGACTGCTATCGTGTCCTCCCTAGTCCTTCCTTTCTTTAGACTGGCCAAACCCAAGTCCCGCAGCCGTTCTTCATATGTTTTAGTCTCCAGGCCTTGGATCCTCTTCGTTGCTCTTCTCTGCACTTTTTCCAAAGACTCAACACCTTTAGTTTGAGAGTTCAGTGGAAGCCTCGCTGTTTGTGATTCCAGCTGTGTTTCCAACTGCTTGATAAACTCTTATTGCAACCTCTGGAGGCCTTTCAAGGCTGAAGGTGGTGGCCCCCAACCTTCATTCATCGTGAACAAAGACTTGAAGCTGAACCTATGTAGAGACAAAGCCACCAGTTCTTCAAGCTACTGGAGGGTTAAAAAAAAAAACCGCATCGAAGTCTCCTCGATGCTTAACCTGGGTTTACTTTACGGGAGAAAGGATTTTCAAATGTCCGAGATGAGATTTGGCACATGCCAAATGAGATTAGGGAATATTTTTTTGCTTCTAGACAAGGAGCTTATCTTCTTATTTTCCTATTTCGAGGATATGAGACATTGTGCACGGTCTCCGAATCTGGGTAAAATCTCCGGTTCATTATTTTTCTGTTTGGGCACCATGCAAATACAGTACTTCAGCGGGGACTCGAAATACATTTTTGAAGCGTTCCTGTCAACTTAATCTGCTGGAGGAATTTAAGGAGGCTGATTGGGGCCATCTCATGGACAGACATAGTTAAGAGTTATTTATATTGATATGAATAGAATACCGGAATCGTAAACAGTACAACATATATACATATACGATCAGACACGGCGGTAACGATGCGTAAAGTTTGCATTTTTTAGGTACGATTTGTTTGAAAGTTAAGGTTATGCTTGCTCTCTGTAATTACAGATAGTCAGAATCAGAATCGTAATACAGTTGGAAGGGACCCTGGAGGTCTTCCAATCCAGCCCCCTGCTCAAGCAGCAGAACCTATACCAGTTCAGACAAGTGACTGTCCGGTCTCTTCTTAAGAACCTCCAATGATGGAGGCACCCACAACTTGTGAAGGCAACTTCTGTTCCGCTGGTTAATTGTCCTCATTGTTAGGAAGTTTCTCCTTAATTCCGGGTTGCTTCTCTCCTGGATTAGTTTCTTGTCCTGCCTTCTGGTGCTTTGGAAAATAAATCGACCCCCTCCTCTTATTTAGGCAGCCCCTCAAATACTGGGATACAGCTATCATGTCCCCCCTTCTCTAGACTGCCCATTCCCAAATCTTGCAGCCGTTCTTCGTATGTTTTTTTGTCTCCAGGCCTTTAATTGTCTTAGTTGCTCTTCTCTGCAGTTTTTCCAAAGTCTCGACATCTTTTTTGTGATGTGGTAAACCAAAACCGGATGCAGCATTCCAGGCGTGGCCTTAACTAAGCCTTTATAATGCGGTACTAAGACTTCACGTGATTTTGATTCTACGCCTCTATTTATACCCTTGAGCCCAAAATTGCTGTCGCTAAGTGAGACAGTTTTGCCCCATTTTTGCGACCTACCTTGCCACCGTTGTTAATTGAATCACTGCAGCTATGAAGTCAGTAACACGGTGGTTAAGAGAATCTGGCTCCCCCTCCCCCCCCCCTTGACTTAGGTCGCAAAAGGGGATCACCTTACCCCAGGATACCGCGACCATCATAAATATGAGTCAGTTGTGCAAAGCGTCTGAATTTTGATCTCCCAAGCGTAGAGATGCTGCAGCGGTTGTAAGGGTGAAAAATGGTCATAAGTTTATTTTTTTTCCAGCGCTGTTGTCATTTTGAATGGTCACTAAACAAATGTCCTCTCACAGAACAGGCTGGTATTGAAAGAACAACATCTGTCGTTCGTAGAGTTCTGGTGCTAAACGATAATTTGTACATTTACTTAATTAAACAGCCTTACCGCACGGTGTTTTGCTTCCACTGCCCGGAAATCTTTATTAATGGGAAAAGGCGTGGCCTGCGAATGGGAAAACCTTGTTCTGTTTTCAACCGTGGCTTTTCACGATGCAAATCAGCAAGCATCTAGTTAAATTATAACTTGCCTGCCTTGGGAAGTTTAGAAGAATTCGAGCCAGCGACAAAGAATCCATTCAAACCGATTAACAGCGAAACGGTGACTAATACTAAGAAGGCCGCCAGCAAGAAAACGAAAACCCTCAGCAGATAACTCGAATTTATAAATAGAACGGACGCCATAAAGGTTAGCACATGAGATCCTTCTTAGACTTCCTTGTTGCCAGAGGGGAAAAAAAAAAATCAGAATTTTTGAAGAGGTGGGCAGAAGATCTCAGGAGGGGGGGGGGAATTAAGAGAAAAGGAATGTAAAATATCTTGGAACCAGATTTCACCCACGTCTGTGAAAATCTCCTTGCTCACATGTTGCAGCGTTCTAGTATTTGAGGGGCTGCCAGAAAGAAGAGGAGGGGGGGGTGTCAACTTATTTTCCAAAGCACCAGAAGGCAAGACGAAGAAACAACGGTTGGGAACTAATCAAGGAGAGAAGCAACCTGGAATTAAGGAGAAACTTCCTAACTGTGAGGACAATTAGCCAGTGGAACAGCTTGCCACCAGAAGTTGTGGGTGCTTCATCACTGGAGGAGAGACTGGACAGCCACTTGTCTGAAATGATATAGGGTCTCCTGCTTGAGTGGGGGGCTGGACTAGAAGACCTCCAAGGTCCCTTAAATCTCTATTCTGATTCTGATTCAACTGAACTGAAATTTTTGGGGAGTAGATGACCATGCAAATTAGCCTAGGGTGGGGGGCATTGGATCTGGATCTTCTTGGCCAATGAATTAGTCAACCTCCCCACCCGCCAATAAATGCTGATTTACCGTAAATATTTCTCCTTGTTTTCGTCTCCCCAAATATGTATTGACTGCAACCCTTGGCCTGCAAAAAAAAAAACGAGGCTGGGGAGATTTACTTCACCGAGTGGCTTAACTTGAAGTGGAATTTTATTTATTTACTTATTTATTTTTGTGAATGAAGGCAGCGTGGAAACATCTTCTTGTCTTTCCGTTGAAAGCTTAATCTTGCTGACTGAAGGCAGGAACATAAACATGAGCTGCGTGGAGAATTTATTTCAAACAGAACGGGAAGCCTGCCACGAAAGCTCAAAACGTACGTAGGCGAGCGAGTGGCGTTGGTTTTATTGATGGCTGCGAGCTCGGGGTGAGCCACGTTACCGTCGGTGGTGGTGGTGGGGGCATTGGCGGGGGGTTTCCTGGGACGGAGCAGTGACTTCACGCCCTCCTGAAGCAACACCGGTTGTGGTGAAGAGCCGGGAGGAAGTTAGTGGTGGGGGGGCCTTTGAGGTCATCTGCACTACCTCATTCCGAGCAGAACTGGGAGTTGAGTGAAGACGTTTAGCTTCCAGAGCCGTGTCAAAATGCCATCCCTCTCTACAACAGCTTGAAAACTCAAAGCAGCGTTAGTTGAAGGACTTTCTCAGAGCTGGCTGAGGTTCTAGACTCAGGAATACCTTACACACTGCCCCGGTGTGCAACACATTGCTTCTCTTTGCAAAATGCACTGCTGTCTTCAAGGGATGTGTGAACTGCCTTATTTCTGCAAGTTCTCCCTGTTAAATGGCTCTGTTTACAGCCGTTTTTGAGTCATCTCGGATTGCCTTCCGAGAAAAGTCCAGCAGAAGATTTCAGACTACAGGCGTTTTACCGTAAATAGGTGCCTGTGTCTGAAAAGGGCTGTCAGATTCTTTAATTATTCCGGTTCAGGACTAACTATCTGGCGAGGAGGAGAGCTTCTGATGCTGTCTTTTACTCTTTGCTCGCGGTTTACAAGAGGAAGTGTAGGGGCTGGGAACGGCTTGAACGTAGCTAAGTAATTTAGACCACCCCCAGAATGGACGAATGGCTGCAAAAGTCGATGGAGTTAGCAGAGGTGGCTAAACTTGACGGCTTTGATTAAAAGAAAAAAAATCAAACACGATTGCCTTTGGTTGCTGCTTGGAAACGGCTTCTGGACTTTGTGCTCGAGGTGGAAAATAATAATAATAATAATAATAATAATAATAATAATAATAATAATAATAATAATAATAATAATAATAATAATAATAATAATAAATAATAAATAATAATAATAATAATAATGAAACTTTGAATTTGGGTTTTGCCGGTTAGATAGGTTTGTTATTAAAGAAACGGCTAGTTCATACTATTGTGTAAAAGTGGAAAAAGTTGAGGTTTGATGTCATTATCTTATTCTGTCGCACCAAAGAGACAACACCCTCTTTTGCCCTTTTTCCTACATTTTTCACCTTTCCCTTTCCTTCCCCTAACTTCCGTCCTATTTTCTTTTGCATTTTTATTTCATATTATACGTTAATTTAAAAAATAGTTCTAATCATATCATCATGAATCACTCCCAGATAGTTCGTTGTTGTTAATAATAATGATAATGATAATGATGACAATAATGATAATAATAATAATAATTTGGAAGGGACCTTGGAGGTCATCTAGTCCAACCCCCTGCTCAGGCAGGAAACCCTATACCATTTCAGACAAAATGGCTGGCCAGTCTCTTCTTAAAAACCTCCAGTGTTGGAGCATTCCCAACTTCTGGAGGCAGGTTGTTCCACTGGTTAATTGTTCTCACTGTCAGGAAGTTTCTCCTTAGTTCTAGGTTGCTTCTCTCCATCCGTTGCTTCTTGTCCAGCCTTCAGGTGCTTTGGAGAATAGCTTGACTCCCTCTTCTTTGGGGCAGCCCCTGAGATATTGGAACACTGCTCTCATGTCACCCCTCACCCTTCTCTTCGTTAAACTAGACATACCCAGTTCCAGCCACCGTTCTTCATATGTTTTAGCCTCCGGACCCCTGATCATCTTTGTTGCTCTTCTCTGTACTTAATAATAATAATAAGTGGGAAGGGACCTTGGAGGTCATCTAGTCCAACCCCCTGCTCAGGCAGGAAACCCTAGACCATTTCAGACAAATGGCTGTCCAGTCTCTTCTTAAAAACTTCCAGTGTTGGAGCATTCACCACCTCTGGAGGCAGGTGGTTCCACTGGTTAATCGTTCCAACTGTCAGGAAGTTTCTCCTTAGTTCCAGGTTGCTTCTCTCCTTGATGAGTTTCCATCCGTTGCTTCTTGTCCTGCCTTCAGATGCTTTGGAGAATTGCTGGACTCCCCCTGTTTTGGGGCAGCCCCTGAGATACTGCAAGACTGCTATCCTGTCTCCCCTCGTCCTTCTCTTTGTTAAACTACACATACCCAATTCCAGCCACCATTCCCTGTATGTTTTAGCCTCCAGTCCCCCGATCATCTTTGTTGCTCTTCTCTGCACTCTTTCTTAGAGTCTCGACATCTTTTTTACATTGTGGTGACCAAAACTGGATGCTGTATTCCAGGTGTGGCCTTAGCAAGAAATGGCTGCTTTATAGAAATGGCTGCTTTATAGAAATGGCTGCTTTATATTACCATGTCAAAAGTGAAAAGTTGAGGTTTGATGCTACTATTTTATTCCGCTGCGCCAAAAGGAGTTGGGGGTGGGGGGGTCCGTGCCTTTTCTTTCCTTTTTCCCTTTTGTCCTACACTTTCCCCTTCCTCTCCCTCCGCTTTCCCATTGTTTTCTTTTGGTTTTTTTTAATTTTAATTTTTTTTTTTTTTTTAATTTTAATTCCATTTATATCCCGCCCTTCTCCGAAGACTCAGGGCGGCTTACAAGCTTAGCAGTAGCCTTCATTCTATGTATATGCCTGCTTCTTAGGGCTTTCACACACACCCCAAGCGGCATTATTACAAAGTCAGCTTAATTGCCCCCAACAATCTGGGTCCTCATTTTACCTACCTGGGAAGGATGGAAGGCTGAGTCAACCTTGAGCCTGGTGGGACTCGAACCTGCACTAATTGCAGGCAGCTGGTGTTACTTAAGGAGGCATTAGCCCACTGCTCCACCAAGGCTCTTGTAAGACCTTGGAGGTCTTCTAGTCCAACCCCCTGCTGAAACAGGAGACCGTAGAATAGAATAACAAAGAGTTAGAAGGGAACCTTTTTTTAAAAAAATCCCATTTATATCCCGCCCTTCTCCGAAGACTCAGGGCGGCTTACAAGCTTAGCAGTAGCCTTCATTCTATGTATATGCCTGCTTATTAGGGCTTTCACACACACCCCAAGCGGCATTATTACAAAGTCAGCTTAATTGCCCCCAACAATCTGGGTCCTCATTTTACCTACCTCGGAAGGATGGAAGGCTGAGTCAACCTTGAGCCTGGTGGGACTCGAACCTGCACTAATTGCAGGCAGCTGGTGTTACTTAAGGAGGCATTAGCCCACTGCTCCACCAAGGCTCTTTTTAAACTTTTTTTTTTCTTTTTTTGCATTTTATATTACAAACTAATAATAATAATAATAAAAAAAGAATAATTAGGCTCTGCCAGGAGGAAATGTACATTACTATCGCTTTCGATAGTCATCAGCTATCAGCGTGATGGATGTGATTTAAAGGTTGAGCTAGCGAAATTGCCACGAGAATACGAAAGACCGGGTGAATTTTCCTTTTGAAGATCTTGTGGCAGAAATGCGGCAAGATAACAGACTTATCAAAGTCGCCCAGGAATAAGAGGCCCAGGGTAGGTGGGGTGTTTTGTGACGCCCTTCCAAAGAACGCAGAACTCAAGTTGGGGGCCACGGTTTTAAAAATATTGGGAGGCTTGCAAAGCATCTTGACAGATGATGGTTTATGGGCAAAATGAGAAGGTATTATTGAATAGGAGCAGGAGAAGAAAAATCGTATGGTTTTTGATGATGATGATGATATAAATAATAATAATATAATATGATGATGATGATGATGATGATGATGATGATGATGATGTTGGAAGGTTGATACCTGGTTGATACCTAGGATGCTGGCAGCAACCCATGTCAACCATTAGTGCCAGTCAATTTGAGTGTTCTTTATGCTTTATGAATAAAAGTTTTATAATAATAATAATATTAATAATATTAATAATAATAATAATAATAATAATAATAATAATAATAATAATAATAATAATAATAATAATAATGTTGGAAGGGACCTTGGAGGTCATCTAGTCCAACCCCCTGCTCAGGCAGGAAACCCTATACCATTTCAGACAAATGGCTGTCCAGTCTCTTCTTAAAAACTTCCAGTGTTGGAGCATTCACCGCTTCTGGAGGCAGGTTGTTCCACTGGTTAATTGTCCTCACTGTCAGGAAGTTTCTCCTTAGTTCCAGGTTGCTTCTCTCCTTGATGAGTTTCCATCCGTTGCTTCTTGTCCTGCCTTCGGGTGCTTTGGAGAATAGCTTGACTGCCTCTTCTTTGGGGCAGCCCCTGAGATACTGGAGCACTGCTATCATGTCCCTCGCCCTACTCTTCATTAAAACTAGACATACTCAATTCCAGCAGCCGTTCCCTATATGTTTTAGCCTCCGGTCCCCTAATCATCTTTGTTGCTCTTCTCTGCACTCTTTCCAGAGTCTCAACATTTTTTTTTTTTACATCGTGGTGACCAAAACTGGATGCAGGATTCCAAGTGTGGCCTTACCAAGGCCTTGTAAAGCGGTATTAACCCTTCACGTGATCTTGATTCCATCCCTCTGTTAATGCAGCCTAGGACTGTGTTGGCTTTTTTGGCAGCTGCAGCACACGGCTGGCTCCTAATTTAAGGGATCGTCCACTAGGACTCCGAGATCCCTCTCACGGTTGCTACACCTGAGCCAGGTGCCACCTATACTATACATTACCTGTGCATTTGGTTTTTCTTGCCTAAGCGTAGAACCTCACTGTTTTCACCACTGAATTTCATTTTGTTAGATAGCGCCCAGTGATGTCTCTGTGCGATCGCATTTTTTTTTTTAAAGTGAGGCCTTGGAACTGTTCTCCAGGTCGTAATCTGGCAGCTGCATTGGAAGTGGAAAGGCTTAATACATGCACAGATCAATAATTGCACAGATCAATAATTGTGTCACCCCCCAAAAAAATATTTTGATTTCAGGAAAAATTGGAGAGATCTCCATCCTAAGGTGGAAGAAATGCAGAATGCTTAAGGAGATTCTCAGCCATCCAGGTCACAGTTGCCCCAAAGGTGCTTTTTTTCAGGAGGCAACTGGACTTTCTCGTTTTTCTGTGAAGACGTTTTGCTTCTCCTCCCAAGAAGCTTCTTCAGTTCTGACTGGATGGTGGGCAATGGGAGGATTTATATCTGTTTGCCAGGAGTATCAATCCTCCCATTTCCCCGCCATCCAGTCAGAGTTGAAGAAGCTTCTTGGAGGGGAAGCGAAACGTCTTCAAAGCAAAGCAAGAAAGTCTAGTTGCCTCGTGAAAAAAGCACCATTGGGACAAGAAGTGTAGAACCAGATCTTAATTCTTGTTTTGGGCTGTGTTGTTTGGGAACCTGTTTACATTTAACAGTTTCCCCTTCTCTCTCTCTTTCCTTCCTTCCTACAAGAAGATGGTGTTTTTCATCTTTGAAACTGCCTGGTCTAAAATCAAAATGGTCCCTGGAGCAGCCAAAGGCCCTTAATTTGTGTGGCGGGTTTTCATTGCTCTCCGCAAAGATTGATGGCTGCTTTTTTTTTTCTTGGTTGACAGGATAGCTATAATACTGTGTTTGCGAGCTCCTTTGCCGATTTATTTTGGAGAAATGCTTTCTTAGTCCTTAGCTGTCGTCCTCTAAGTGGGAAATAATTTATTTCTGTTTTTGCTGTCCCGCCCACCCTTGACTTATGTGCTGCGAAGTTCTTGATGGAGGGTCCCTATCAAACCCAAGTTGGGGTGTGTGTGAAAGCCCTAATAAGCAGGCATATACATAGAATGAAGGCTACTGCTAAGCTTGTAAGCCGCCCTGAGTCTTCGGAGAAGGGCGGGATATAAATGGAATTAAAAAAAAAATAAGTAAGGGACGCGGTGGCTCAGTGGGTTAGGACGCTGAGCTTGTCGATCAGAAGGTCGGCAGTTTGGCGGGTCGAATCCCGAGTGCCGCGTAGCAGAGTGAGCGCCTGTTACTCATCCCAGCTTCTGCCAACCTAGCAGTTCGAAAGCACGTAAAAATGCAAGTAGAAAAATAGGGACCACTGCGGTGGGAAGGTAACAGCGTTCCGTGCACCTTTGGCATCTAGTCATGCCGGCCACATGACCACGGAGACGTCCTCGGACAAGCGCTGGCTCTTCGGCTTTGAAACGGAGATGAGCACCGGCCCCTAGAGTCAGAAACGACTAGCACGCATGTGCGGGGGAACCTTTACCTTTTTTTTTTATCAACCCCAAGCAGATTAAAAGGGAACAGAAGTGAGAAAAGAAAGGGAACTAATGTTGTTATTATAGTGACCTCATATGGAACATTTTAGGATGTTTCGATGTTCATCAGAGCTTTTGGTAGAAAAGTGGTGGAGCTAAGGTGGAACTGTTGAGTTCTTAATGTTCTCCAAGCTTGGTTGTTTTCAGACATTCTGGCCAACATTACTCCTTTTCCTGCAGAGATTTCTTTTCTTTTCTTTTCTTTATTGAAAGGTTTTACCATTTTTAAATACAATGAACTCCCTCCTCCCCCTCCCCTCTCCCCAACCCTCCCCTCCCCTCCCCCCACCCCGACTTCCCAGAGCTGAATACAGGGTGTAATAATACAAACATAAACTAAAATATGCTAACAACAAAAATAAAACATTAAGTTCTATCGGACTTTAACTCTCCAGAGTCATAATATTAATAAAGTAACAAATAACTAATCATACATCATAAAAACCCACTACTTATTCAAAGGCTAAATGAAACTTTTTAGTCCCATATTTATTCTGAATATATTCAATCCATCTTCTCCATTCCACAATGTATCTCTGTTGCGAATGGTCTTTCAAATACGCCGATATCTTTGCCATTTCCGCCAGGTTGGAAACTTTCAAAGTCCACTCTTCTATAGTCGGCAATTCCTCCTTCTTCCAATATTGCGCAACTAAAAGTCTTACCGCCATAATTAGATGCAACATCAACTTAGTATCTTTAACAGTAGTATCTGTAATAATACCCAATAAAAACAGTTGCGGAGAAAACTTTAGATGCAGACATTTCTTTGGTGTTGTCCTTCAGATGTTGTCCAACAGCCGCTTCATTATACCAGTGAGGGAACATCAGCCCTGCACTGATTGTATGACCTAGGCTGATTGTGAAGCATCTTCAGGAAATTTTTCGAGAACACCAAGAACTCAACACTTGGCGCTTTGCCAAGGAAAGGTCTGGAAGGAGGGGACAGCTTTGGTGACCTCCTTCAGCTCATTTGAACCCAGGTCTTGTGAGTCTCTTTTTCTCTGACACCTTGATGTTCTCGTTTCAGTACAGCCGAAAGACACGGCTTGGCATGTTACAATGGAAGGACAACACAACCATCCACGCCATCTGGGGGACCCGAACCACCTGTGCAAAGTGGCAAGCTCAGAATATCAGCATGACACGCAAGTAAGCCCCCGTTTTGAATTCTCCGTTGAGTTGATGGGTTTGAAGGCCAACCACGTCAGCAGCTAAAACAAAAAGATCCTCAGAATTAGGATTTAAGCACCGATATTTTTATCTCTCTCTCTCTCTCTAACTTGTGAGAGATCAAAGTTACCGGTAGTTCTCTCTCTCTCTCTCTCTCTCTCTCTCTCTCTCTCTCTCTCTCTCTCTCTTCCTCTCTCTTTCTCTTCCTCTCTCTCTCTTCCTCTCTCTCTCTCTTCCTCTCTCTTCCTCTCTCTCTCTTCCTCTCTCTTTCTCTTCCTCTCTCTCTTCCTCTCTCTCTCTCTCTCTCTCTCTCTTCCTCTCTCTCTCTCTTCCTCTCTCTCTATCTCTCTCTTCCTCTCTCTCTATCTCTCTCTCTTCCTCTCTCTCTCTCTCTTCCTCTCTCTTTCTCTTCCTCTCTCTCTCTTCCTCTCTCGCTGTCCCTCTCCCTCTCTCTTCCTCTCTCTCTGTCTCTCTCTCTTCCTCTCTCTTTCTCTCCCTCTCTCTCTCTTCCTCCCTCTCTCTCTTCCTCTCTTCCTCCCTCTTCCTCTCTCTCTCTTCCTCTCTCTTCCTCTCTCTCTCTTCCTCTCTCGCTGTCTCTCTTCCTCTCTCTTCCTTTCTCTCTCTTCCTCTCTCTATCTCTCTCTCTTCCTCTCTCTTTCTCTCCCTCTCTCTCTCTTCCTCCCTCTCTCTCTCCCTCTCTCTCTCTTCCTCTCTCACTGTCTCTCTTCCTCTCTCTTCCTCTCTCTCTCTCTCTCTCTCTCTCTCTCTCTCTCTCTCTCTCTCTCTCTCTCTCTGTGGGGGTGGGGGAAAGAATGGACAGTTTCCTAAATTGTCTATGGAGATTCTCAGTCATCCAGGCCATGGTTGTCCCAAGGGCAACTGGACCTCCTTGGCTTTTTTCCATGAAAACGTTTTACTTTTCCTCCAAGAAGCTCCTTCAATTCTTGGATGAAGAACTTCTTGGAAGAACTCCTTGAACTGAAGAAGCTCCTTCGATGAGAAGTGAAATGTTTTCAAGGAAAAACAACAACCCCAAGTCCAGTTGCTTTAGGAAAAAACACCTTTGGGTTTCCTTCATTGTATATGAACCAAGAGTTCCTCCGTCACGTATCACATCAACTTTGCCTCAGCATCTCACATGGACAACCTTGCTGTGGGTTGTTTTTTTTCCTAGAAAGAGTTGGGCTCATTCTTTTTCTGTCTGCTTTGTTTCTCATTTTCAGCCAAGCTCGGTGGAGTGGCCTCCATGTTTTCTTCATTTCTCTAAAGTCAGTTCTTCTCCCCTGTGTTTCATTTGCAGCTCTTTTGGTCCTTAGTAGTCACAACACTTGCAACTGCGTCTTTCTAGCCTGAAAAAGCAACACCACCGTTCTTGGTCTATTTCAGGGGTCTTCAAATTTGGCCTTTTGATGACTTGCGGACTTCAACTCCCAGAATTCCTCAGTCGGCCATTTTGATGAAACTGTGGGCTTGGATCCAGACCAGAGGTCTTCAAACTTGGCCAGTTTATGACTTGTGGACTTCAGCTCCCAGAATTCCTCAGCCAGCGTGAGGGAACTATATCCCTTTGATGACTTGTGGACTTCAACTCCCAGAATTCCTCAGCCAGCGTGAGGGAACTATATCCCTTTTATGACTTGCGGACTTCAACTCCCAGAATTCCTCAGCCAGGCACACGTGGGAGTTGAAGTCCGCAAGTCATCAAAGGGCCAAGTTTGAAGACCCCTGGTCTATTGCTTGATGGGTGACAGGTCATCCAGTTGTTGTTACAGCAGGAGAATTGTGCATTGACCCCAAAGAAGCAGCGGTGTTAGTTTTGTGAACTGGTCAGGCCATCGGTGCTGGGGGGTTGTGTAAGGGCCACGCACCCCTCAAGAGTTTGGAGCCGAGTGACTTCAGCTCAGCTGCGGAATTTCTACCAACCATCAATTGCCTACAAACGCGGGTCTTCCAGTGCACAGCCCCTTCTGCAGGCAGCAATTTGTCTTATTAAGTCATTTAATAGTAATTGATCTCCTTGAATTAGCCAAGTTATGTTTTGAGCAATTAGGGTTAATTACAGCCTCGTTTGGCAGAATGGAACCCGTGTAATTATTCCATGAACGAGATTAGGATGTGTTCTTACACAACAGACACACACACACACGGCGTCGTGGAGGGCATGCTGTTATTTGTAATAACATGGTTAAGGGTAATTATCGGTCGATAATTCTGGGTTTTCGTTGCCTTGACTGTAGGAGATCCCATTGTCAGCCGTGGCTATTTTTTTTTGAAGGGGATCTTGGCTGCTCTCCTCCTGGGTTAAATCTGTAACACGAGGAGTTGTGAAAGGAAAGCAGCACAAGCAATTGAAATTTTGGAACGGGTTTCCTTAAGGAACTCTTGCAAAGCAGCGAGCGACACAACAGCCACAAAAATTAGGCTTGAAAAACCTGCTGGGTGTCACCCAGTTTGTTTGTGTTGGTGTTTTTTTAGCCAAGTCACAGTTTTTGGACAGCATGTTCCCAGATTTCAAAGGAGGGTTGATAACTGCACCTTCTTCTTCCTTTCCTGTTTATATGTAATTTTTTAGCCAGCCGATTTCTTTGTGACAACAGGACCTTCTAATTTAGAGAAAACGAGGACGTAACTATATATGGGCTGGTATGTAATTGCTGCCAGTGTCATTTCTTAACCAACCTTGCCTTGGTGTAGGAAGGCCAACGTATTCCTGGCTTGTCAGTAACTCAAGTGGGAAACTTTTTTTTAATCTACATTTTATTGTTTTGCTGCAAAAAAAAAAAAGATTGTTTCCGTTAGCGTATTGAGGTTTTTTTTTTGTTTTTTTTTAAAGGGCTTGCAATCAATCTACCAAATTGATTTTGATTAATCTTGGCTTGAGTTAGATTTATACTAGTAAGGCGATAAAACCGACTTCTGGAAAATTCCCTGCTCCCCAGAGATTAACGTTCAGTTAAACTTTCAACGTAAACATCTTAAGTTTAAAAAACAAAAACACTTAAATTTACACTGTATATTTCACTCCCGGGACTGCCTGTAATTTCAAATATTTGTGGCAGTAAATCCTTCTGTTTCTATTTTTTTTTTAATTTGTCCCCGTCTGTTGATGGTTTTGGGGACCTGTTAGTAGCCTTTCTATCCATTTGACGAGTAACTTTCACAAAAGAGTTGACTACGCGTAAAATATGTTTCTTCCCTGCTTTACAACACGGGTTCACAAGCTACACGAAGTTTGCCTGTGTTCCGTACGTTCACCACCGATCACGTTCAGATAATCAGGGTTAAACAGACCTGGATTAATGTGGGGTGGGAAGCCGTCAGATGTGCGCTGGTGTGTATTTGCTCTTTGCCGTGGGATATTTGGCTAAAGAAGGCTTTAAAAGGCCACGATTTTGTTCTTGGTGTGAGCCTCCCAGTGCTTCTCCCACCCCTGGGGCAGCCATGCTCCACTTAATGACCTGTACAGTCACTTAATGACTGGATTGAGGAGAGCAGAGGTGGGGGACGTTAATCAAGGCGCCTTGCTTAACAATCATAAGGAGGCATAATAATAATAATAATAATAATAATAATAATAATAATAATAATAATAATAATTAATAATAATAATAATAATAATAATAATAATAATAATAATAATAATAATAATAATAATAATAATAATAATAATAATGAAGTTGGAAGGGACCTTGGAGGTCATCTAGTCCAACCCCCTGCTCAGGAAGGACAGCATTTCAGACCAATGGCTGTCCAGTCTCTTCTTTAAAACTTCCAGTGTTGGAGCATTCCCAGCTTCTGGAGGCAGGTCGTTCCACTGGTTAGTTGTTCTAACTGACAGAAAATTCCTCCTTAGTTTTAGGTTGCTTCTCTCCTTGATTAGTTCCCATCCATTGCTTCTTGTCCTGCCTTCAGGCGCTTTGGAGAATAGCTTGACTCCCTCTTCTTTGGGGCAGCCCCTGAGATATTGGAACATTATGGTCCTAACGAGGAGAATTCATACCTTCAGTCACTCCAGAGGGAGAATAGTCAAATTTCCTTTGAGTCCACCAAAGTAGGCTTATCCAGGGCAAATCATGGTCTCCATCCTAACCACCACCATCAGGTCTACTCAGACAAGTCGCCTACACCAGGGGTGTCCAAGCTTGGCCACTTTGAGACTTGTGGACTTCATGCTGGCTGGGGAATTCTGGGAGTTGAAGTCCACAAGTCTTAAAGTGGCCAAGATTGGACACCCCTGACTTACACCCTCTTCTTACAACCCAGTAGTTTTTTTTTTCTTTCCTGACAATAGAAGGACATTGAGGAGATAGTTTAGCTTGTCAAACGTGCGCTGATTGTCTACCATTTTTAATGTTCTTACTCTCCCTCTTAAGACGTTCACTATATAAACCCACATTAGCGGTATGTATTCAAAAGCAGCCAGAATGGTGATTATCCTAATCACCAGGGGCGTTTTGGCCTGACCCTGATTTGCTCCTTTGTTTGGCCAGTGATGCAAGTTCCTTTCTGTGGCTGCCCAGGTTTAATTAAGGCTTTGCCCAACAATGCACTCAATCATCACCCCGTCTTAATGGGGCTCAGCAAGCCAACATCTTTCCTTAAGCTACATTTCAAGGCCTTGAAGAACCACCGTGCAGGAAATAACACAGTTCGGATGGAGAAGTTCTTTGGATAATGTGTTTGCTCCTTTCAAAGCTTGATTTGCACCAGGATATTGACGTCGACCATGAAGTGCTCCAGATCCTTATGGTCCCATCATCTACAAACTGCTATATTAGATGGGGAGGTTGGTGCTTTATATGAGTTCTTAAGAATCCCTCTTTGCATTCTGCGATGACCCCTGAAGCCCAGGAAAGATGAGCTTTTTCCTCTGGACCACTCTTTCTGAACCCCATCGACTTGAAGATACGTGGACTTCAACTTCCAGAATTCCCCAAACCACACACCTTCAGGTTGATGAGGTTCTGTAACAGTGCTCTGGAGAACTATTGGGAAACACAGTTCTGGACCTTAGCTGAACGGTTTCCTGGTAGTGGTGGTGGTAGAACTTCAGACGTTCTTCTCAACACCTGTAAATGAGTTGTGGAGAGGGCTTTCTGTGGAGGATTGCTCCCATAAATTCCAAAAATAACACAATTTGAGCTATAGAAAGCCACAGCCCAGTATGTTTCCTTCTGCATTACAAACATCACATCCTGTGTCAAGAGAAATGTTCCTTTCTTTCTCTCCTAGGAAAGAAGCACTAGTGAACTACCATTGTAATTGCTCAAGACTTCATCCTAGATCAGAGGTAGGCCACCTCAGCTCTTTTATGACTCATGGACTTCAACTCCCAGAATTCCTGAGTCACCTGACTCAGGAATTCTGGGAGTTGAAGTCCATGAGTCATAAAAGAGCCGAGGTTGCCTACCCCTGTCCTAGATGACCTCCAGGGTCCCTTCCAACTACTACTACTACTACTACTACTACTACTACTACTACTACTTCTTCTTCTTCTTCTTCTTCCTCCTCCTCCTCCTCTTCCCCTCCTCCTCCTCCTCCTCCTCCTCCTCTTATCCTGAATTAATCTGAAGATCGGGACATGGGAATCTTGGCATCCGTGCAGAGCGAGAGATGATATTTTTCATGGGGTTGTTAGACAAAGGAAAACCCGAACGGAGAAGACGGCACTGTTTGGCGTGCCCCACATTAAATATGCACAAACGTAATTGCCCTTTTCCTTTCCTCAAGCAGAGACACCTCTATCGCTGCACTTTAGCAGATTTTCAGATTGAGAAGAAAATTGGGCGTGGCCAATTTAGTGAGGTCTACAGAGCTACTTGTCTCCTGGACAGAAAACCGGTGGCGTTAAAAAAAGTGCAGGTAAGAAGGTCTACGGAGATTCTCGGTCATCCTTGGTGGAGCAGTGGGCTAATGCCTCCTTAAGTAACACCAGCTGCCTGCAATTAGTGCAGGTTCGAGTCCCACCAGGCTCAAGGTTGACTCAGCCTTCCATCCTTCCGAGGTAGGTAAAATGAGGACCCAGATTGTTGGGGGCAATAAGCTGACTTTGTAATAATGCCGCTTGGGGCCCCCCCGAAAGCCCTAATAAAGCAGGCATATACATAGAATGAAGGCTATTGCTAAGCACATTGGTTTGTGCTTAAATTGTAAGCCGCCCTGAGTCTTCGGAGAAGGGCGGGATATAAATGGGATTAAAATAAAAAATTTTTAAAAAAATTAAAAAATCCAGGTCACGGCTGTCCGAAAGGTGCTTTGTTTGTTTGTTTTTCCCCCCAAAAGGCGACTGGAGTTTGTTTTTTCCTCAATGGTGTTTCGCTTCTCGTCGTAGAATCTTTCTTCAGTTCTGACTGAATAGACATCCATCCATTCCAACCGTTCAGTCAGAACCGAAGAAGCTTCTTGGATGTTTTCAAGGGAAAAGCAAAGTCCAGTTGCCTTTTGATAAAAAAAAAAAAAAGCAAATAAGAACAAGTAAGAACTGCTACCTGGGGATTCGCCATTGGCTAATTGGGCTGGCCTGTCCTCCTTGCCGGTTTGCCGATCATGTGACCCTAGGGACGCTGCGAGGGTCCTAAGCGTGAGGACCTGTCGTAAAGTCACTTTTTTTCAATCCCCGGTGTAACTTCCAATGGCCGTTGCAACAAACCATCGCAGGTAGAGGACAAACTTGAGTGTTGGTCCTTTCACTTCCATAAAATATAGTCAGCTGAGCTCTAAAGAGGGATTTTGGTGTTAAAGAGCCTTTGTTTTCCAATTAGTATGTGTTACACGCAGAAGAAAGCAAATTTATTTTGTCAACCGAAAAGCGTGGTAACGTGATAAAACCTGCTAGGTCTTTATTTGTAAATGTTTTCTTGGTGCATTTAGCATCTTGTCGAAATTTGCAGTCAGTTACGGGTGGCAGGTTTTTTTTTCGGATTGTGGTGTGTTTGCTTTTTTTTTTCAGGCTGAGAACCTGAGAAAGTTACAAACGGCATGCTGTTCTTTGCATTGTTCCCTAGTTGTTGCTGTTGTTTTGCTTTATTTGTGGGTGTTATTTTATTTTTTTATTTTTTATTTTAATTCCATTTATATCCCGCCCTTCTCCGAAGACTCAGGGCGGCTTACAAGCTTAGCAGTAGCCTTCATTCTATGTGTATGCCTGCTTATTAGGGCTTTCACACACACCCCAAGCGGCATTATTACAAATAATGTAATAATGTAATAAGCCTGAAGAATTGTGAGAAGTGGGCAGGTTTTAAAATGAAGGGAGTTAGGAGGGGTTTTTTTTTTTTTTTTTTGAGAACTGCGAGACGCTGTTTTGTGTTCGTCTTTAAACGCGCAACTTCTTTTCTTTCTGAAGATATTTGAGATGATGGACGCAAAGGCCAGACAAGATTGCATTAAAGAAATAGATCTCCTAAAGGTAAGAATCCCTCCAAACTTTTAACGCTGGTCGAAAGGTATTTATTTGACGCTATTTCCTGAGACAGTGGAAGAAGGTCCAGCTTCAAACTGCTTTCTGCACCCGCCTTTGATTTCACGCCTGTTGATGAAGCTGTTGCAAACAATAAACCACGGTGGTTTACAACCACTTATCTGCTCTGGTAGAGTTTGGCAAAAGGCCTGCCGATTCCTGCACGATCTGAGCATTCATTTCAGGACGGTTAACAGCATCAGATGCCTTGGCAAACTTCCCAATCAATTCTAAAATCTAAATTCTGTTTTAGAGGCAGCCAAGATGTCAAGAATGCATTGTGCTCCTAACCGATTGTTGTCAAAGGTTCAGTTGTTTTATAAGATGCCTGATTGCAGGAATCCCTCAGGAAGTGAGTGTTGTGATTCAGGGTCAGCCTGTGGGTTCGGCAGTTGGGTCGGACTATTCAGAGGAGGAGGAGGAGGGGGGTGTTGGAGAGCTTGCTGAGGATAGTATTGAGGCTCCGCAGAGCCCTCAGCCAGGCCCCTCCCACCTGGTCACGACGGAGACCCAGCTGTGTGAGCCTGACAGCGTGGATGAAGATGACCCACAGCTGGCCCTGTTCAAGGACGCCCGACGCAGGAGGCAGTCAATCAGGAGTAAACATAGGAAGGCAATGGGGCACCTCGGAAGGAGGCAGAGAGAAGCCACACCCTGAACTGTATAAAAGGGGAATGCGTGGGAGGGCTGGTTTGCTGAAGGCAACTGCTTGAATAGCTCCTGTTTCATGGTTCGTGTCTTGTTCTGTTTGCTTTTGTGTCCATAAATTTGGCAGGCTTAGTTCCAGCCTCTTGCTTTCTTGTAAAGGGGTTGTCCCTGCCTTTTCTGCAGGGCCGGTAGCAGGCTGGTACAGAACAGTGAGGTCCACTGAGGTCTAGCTCAAGGAGAGCACACACACACACACACACACACACACACACACACAACTTTTGTCATTGTTATTTGGCCTAAGATGACCACCGCTCCTTTCACCCCACCCTCCTCCCCAGTGGAAGCTGAAACAGACACATATCTTCAAAAGTAGAGAAGAGAAGACAGCTCAGGATTGTGTAGTTCTTGGTGTTATTGTGAGCGTGGAGGTTCTCCTGCAGATGTTTAGTGAGTAGGCTAGACAACCTCACCAGTGGACTTCAGGAAAGCCCAGAGCACATCGGGAACTCAACTGTAACTGTTCTGAAACGGAGAGTTGGTGATTTTTCCTGTTTTTCAAAGAAGGAAGACACTGCAACCTTCCATCAGCGCTGGTTGCCCATCGAGGAGTGTCTAGCACAGTGATGGCGAACCTTTTAGAGACCGAGTGCCCCCAAACTGCCCCCGCCTTCTTGCAGGGCCACCCACCGCCTCCACGGCCCGCCATAGCAGATCACCTGGGTGGCCCAGCAGCGCCCTCTGCCTGCGCCTCGCAGCATCATCTGCACGTGATGGGACCTGAGGGTGCAGTCTTGTCCCCGCTGCCATGTCCTTGGCGGTTCTGCTCCGCATGGGCCGTGCCCAGGGCTGAGTCGTCCTCCGGGGGGCTGCTGGTGAGGTGGGAGCCGTGGGGGGAGGCAGGGCTGGGGTGACGGCACGTGTGCCCACGGAGAGGGCTCTGACTGCCCCCCCTCTGGCATGCGTGCCATAGGTTTGCTAGGACAGGGGTAGGCAACCTTGGTTCTTTTATGACTCGTGGACTTCAACTCCCAGAATTCCTGAGCTAGCTATGCTGAGGGAAAAGGGAGAGGTTTCCAAGCTGAGCCATGCTGCCTCAGGAATTCTGGGAGTTGAAGTCCACGAGTCATGAGGGGGCCATAGATTCCCCCATGCTGGCTCAGGAATTCTGGGAGTTGAAGTCCACGAGTCATAAAAGAGCCAGGGTTGCCTACCCCTGATCTAGGACAACTTGCCACGGCCAAGTTGCCCCAGCCAACTCAACATGGCCATCTTGCCGCAGGACAACTCGCCACGGCCAACTCATGGATCAAGAGTTACATTAATATCGAAGAAAAGGTGGCACAGAATCGTGAAAGAATGCCAAAGGAGGGACGAAATGAAACGTGGAGGACAAAGAGCAAAATAATAATTATTTTTAATTACTTTAAATAATTAAATTGAACGGTCCTGTGGCCAGTTGTCCTGTTCCTCACCGAGGAGGTGGCATCTGAGCTGGCTTCCGAGAGGCGCTAAGTGGAAGGGGATGGTGAAGCGAAGGTTGCCAGATCAGATGCGGCATGACGGTGCTAATTTTCAGCCAAAGAAAGCTCCGGGGGAAGAGGCTTCTCCAGATGGTGTGGGATGGAGCTTAGCCAAATGTCCACACCAGTTAGAATCAAGGGTGGGTGATACCGGAGTGCTCCGGGTGACAAGGGGATCAAGATCTTCCCACCCGTGTAAGATGCCTGAAGGCAGCTACAGATCTTCTCATGTCAACCTCCCTGGGAAACCAGATGTTAAGTTGTGAATATTGCATTAGCTGGGCTGTGAAGAGAAAAAACATAAGGAGATGATACGGGGATAATTAGCACGTTCCTCTCCGATGCCTTGTGCAGGATTTTTTTGTTGTTGTTGTTGTTCCTCTCCACTTTTTGATTTAATTAAGGCCTCCCGCATATCTCAACAATGTCCTTGCTTGGCCAGAGTGAAGATTTTGACCTAGATCTTGGTGAACGAAAGGAGAGCAGGGCCAGGGCTGAAAATCTTAGTGAAGGATTGTCTTGTTGGGTCAAGGCAGACTGAGATGAGTGGAGACACTCGAGAGGATATCAAAGTTGTTTTTTTCATGAAGCAACTGAAGAAGCTTCTTGGATGAGAAACGAAACGTCTTCAAAGAAAAAAGGGAAAAATACCAAGAAGGTTTATTTGCCTCGTGAAAAAACACCTTTGGGATAACCATGAATAGAATAGAATAGAATAGAATAGAATAGAATAGAATAGAATAGAATAGAATAGAATAGAATAGAATAGAATAGAATAGAATAGAATGTAGAGTAGAGTAGAGTAGAGTAGAGTAGAGTAGAGTAGAGCTGAGCTAGAAGGGACCTTGGAGGTCTTCTAGTCCAGCCCCCTGCTCAAGCAGGAGAACCCGTTTGCTTGGGAATGAAGTTGCTGGTGGTCCACGGCTTGACCCTAGAAGCATCTGAACTTCTAGCCTGTGTGAACGTTGCCCATGTTAGCTGAGGAAGGAGAGACAGTACATTCATTGAAGACATTTGGGAAATCTAGGGTGGGTGGGAGAGGTTAAGATGAAGAAAAGACACGGGGCAGGCAGTCTCTTTGGATAAACATCTTGGAGACCTCAGCATCTTGGGAACTTGGTATTAGAGATGGTTGATCTTTATGGCAGGGAATCGATTAGATGGTTTGGTCTTCATGTAGCTGACAGGAGATCTGGGAGGAAAACCAATTTGGCCTCAGGAAGACAAACCATGAACCTGACTGTCCCAATAAGACCCCCCCCAGTAACCCTCATCCGATTTGAAGATCCCACAGAAGACCTCTGGAATTGCCTCCTTTCAGGGCTGGACGGGGGTCCTGTCAATCAGCTTCTTTCAGCCCCTCACCCTATTTGTTAGAAAGCATTAAAGAGAGAAATCTCCTGCTTGGTCAACTCCTTACACAGCCGTTTCTTGACCCACAACAGGAAGTCATATTGGGTTACAAAAGTTCCTGGGATCCATTAGTAAATTCTCCCCGTTGGGCATTTCTTTCAAATCCATCCGAGCTTCTGAAGGAAAGTCCCAATCCAACCTGACAGATTTTGGCCCAAGATGTACATAAATTCCTCTTCCGAGGGCCAAGCACACCCATCAGGGCAAACATCCTCAACGTCAAGCCGGGAAGCCATTTTTAACGATGTGTGGTAAGGTCAGCGTTTTTCTGATAATTTGATGCAGGTGCCGGAGCTTTTCCCATCG
This sequence comes from Vipera latastei, assembly GCA_024294585.1. Lineage (NCBI taxonomy): Eukaryota > Metazoa > Chordata > Lepidosauria > Squamata > Viperidae > Vipera > Vipera latastei. Next base: position 7,276,397 of record CM044368.1, on the reverse strand, counting down.
GGTCTCCGAGGGCAAGGCTATTTGAGGTTTTACTCGGAGGCAAGGGAGGGTTTTTAAGTGGATGGCTTGATTTGCCTGCATCAGCAACTGGACCGCACTCTCTGCAGCTCCCGCGCAGCTAATAGCTTGTCAAATCAATAAACTGCAACTCATGTCTCATAATTGAAAGGACCTCTTGGCCAGGGACGCGGTGGCTCAGTAGGTTAGGACGCTGAGCTTGTCAATCAGAAGGTCGGCAGTTTGGCGGGTCGAATCCCGAGTGCCGCGTAACAGGGTGAGCGCCTGTTACTCGTCCCAGCTTCGGCCAACCTAGCAGTTCGAAAGCACATAAAAATGCAAGTAGAAAAATAGGGACCACTGCGGTGGGAAGGTAACAGCGTTCTGTGTGCCTTTGGCGTCTAGTCATGCCGGCCACATGACCACGGAGACGTCCTCGGACAAGCGCTGGCTCTTTGGCTTTGAAACGGAGATGAGCACCGGCCCCTAGAGTCAGAAATGACTAGCACGCATGTGCGGGGGAACCTTTACCTTTACCTTGGCCAGAAGACACCTACATGCAGATTTTGCAGGTATAAATCAACCTCTTACTGAATCAGAGTTGAAGCATAGAGAGGCTTAACTTCCATCAAAAGTTCCAGGCACATCCTACATGGTCAAGACGGCCTATTTACTGCCAGACTTTGAGGCCTTCTGGAATTACGGCGGGGGAAACGCCGCAGGAGAAGTGAAGTTCGGGATCTCTCTTCCCATTCCAGGCTGCAGCTGCTTCTTGGTGTCAGTTCGGTGGACAAATTGTTCATCGTACCATTCTGCTCTTCGTCTCATTTGCCAGATTTGACCCGCAGACCCAAAGCCACCTCACATTGGTGGGTTTTAGTCTTGAGTTCGATCTTGATGGCTTCCAGGTGCTTGAACTACATTTCCTACCAAGATGTAGAGCTGGGGTATCACCAGCGCATGGCTGACAGCTAGATTTCATGCTCTCCCAGCCTGGACGTGGAGATGGCCCCAGGCCCATAATTTGAAGAACAATCCAGTCAACTTTTGTGGAGTTTGTTTCAACGGTCTATGTCTAGTCCGATGAAAAGAAGGACCATGGGTGACACATCCGTCTTCCAGTATTTGAGGGGCTGCCAAAAAAGAAGGGGGGGTCAACCTATTCTCCAAAGCACCTCCAAAGCAAGAACAAGAAACAACGGATGGAAACTAATCAAGGAGAGAAGCAACCTGGGAATTAAGGAGAAACTTCTGACAGGGAGGACAATTAATCGTTGGGATGGCTTCCCTCCTGAAGTTGCGGAGTGCTCACAACACTGCACGTTTTTAAGAAGAAACTGGACAACCGTTTGTCTCGGATGACGTCCTGTCTCCTGCTTGAGCTGGGGGTTAGACTAGGAAGACCCCCAAGGTCTCTTCTGCTGTGGTTTTGGTTTTTTTTTTTGGGGGGGTGTCTTTCTCTCCATATCCTGCTGTGCAACACGACACTTCTAATTTTAGGAACCAGAGGGACAAACTTGCACCAGGACATGATGTCTCTCTGAAGACCTGCCGTGAGCAGATTTGAAGAGGCGCTGAAGCCTCCGAGAATACGGAATGGAGCCCATTCAGAAGGCAGAGTGGGTGGGGGGGGGCGAAGGAAGCTGTAATCAACCGCCTGCTTATAAGCATCCCGGCTTGCATTTAGTGACTGCCTTTATTTTTGCAAGCTTTTCCCCGAGCGCATTCTTTGCATACAAATCAGACATTCCAAGCAGGCCGTCTGATTTTTTTTAGACGGCATTAAAAAAAAGGCAGCGGCCTGGGTAGGGAGGTGTATTATTTTTCCTGGAGGTGCTGGTAGAAAAGGGGAAGGGCAGCTGAGGGCTCTGGGGTCAGGCTGGTGGCGTAGCTCAGCCTGTTCTTGAAAAGTAGGGGAGCCACAGATTTCCATCCCCATGGCACGTGGAGGCAGTGAGCAGAGAAATGCAAAACAGCATAAAATAATAGCCGCCTTCTTCTTCTTCTTCTTCTTTCTTCTTCTTTCTTCTTCTTCTTCTTCTTCTTCTTCTTCTTCTTCTTCTTCTTCTTCTTCTTCTTCTTCTTCTTCTTCTCTTCCTCCTCCTCCTCCCCTCCCCCTCCTCCTCCTCCTTCTCCTCTTCTTCTTCTTCTTCTTCTTCTTCTTCTTCTTCTTCTTCTTCTTCTTCTTCTTCTTCTCCTCCTCCTCCTCCTCCTCCTCCTCCTCCTCCTCCTCCTCCTCCTCCTCCTCTTCTTCTTCTTCTTCTTCTTCTTCCTCTTCTTCTTCTTCTTCTTCTTCTTCTTCTTCTTCTTCTTCTTCTTCTTCTTCTTCTTCTTCTTCTTCTTCTTCTTCTTCTCCTCCTCCTCCTCCTCCTCCTCCTCCTCCTCCTCCTCCTCCCCCTCCCCCTCCTCCTCCTCCTCCTCCTCCTCCTTCTCCTTCTCCTTCTCCTTCCTTTATTATATTTGCCATCCCTTGCAAGACCTGGCTGGAGATGATGGTTTTGATCCATTTATTCAATGGTTGAAGGAAAGCAGTACCAAACATTTGTTTTTAGGGAGATGAAGGCGTATTGATGTGTTCTGCATTGGAGGACCCTAGTTTGGAGAGGACCTAGTGCATTCTTAACCCAGTCCCTAGAGGCCTCCAGACTACAGGTCCCAGAATCCCATGGGGCACTCACCACGTTCAAAGGACATCTCCGACTTGATTCTATTGGCAAGAATTCTCCGTCCTCCTCGTGAGTGACTCAGCTGGTGGATCATAAGGATGGTGATGTCAGTTCAGTTTCCTTGGGGGAAGCCATGGCTTAGTGCCAGAGCAAAGTCGTTTGTTTTTAGCCTTGTTCTTCCCCAATTCTCTTTCGTTGGGTTTTCAAGCAGCAACCGGAAGCCGAGAAGTTCCTTCTGGGTTGCAAAATGAAACCACAATCATTTCAGGGTGCATACGTGAATCAGAATAGAGCTGGAAAGTGTGAAAGTGCATTTTTTTTTATTTGTTCTTCACACAAATGAACAGGGCGGTGTGCAAGGTAGCACAATTTGGAAATGAGGCCCATTCCTTATTTTGTGCCTCGTGAGAGAGATTTTTACTCAAGGGTAAAATTTCTTGGGGACATTAGGATTGTCAAGTTGTGATTCCCGATGCTTCTGATTCTGCCTCAGGAATAACTGCAAGATCTCAAAAGTTAAAGATAACTTGCAAGGGAGGAAAGAGCGATTCCAAAGCAAACTCTTCAGCTCATTTTTATCGTGGGAAAATAAAAGTTTGCAAAGTTACGTTGCTTGCTTGCACCTTGCTCCTAGAAGCGTACAAGGAGTTTGGTGGCAAATTTGATTTTCCAGATAATTTTTTTTTTGGGGGGGGGGGAGAAAGGCTTTTTCCTCCACTGAGGTAATTTGGTGACACACCTGTGTCCTCGGGCTACCTGTTTTGCCTACCTTTGATGGTCACAGACAAGCAGTTTGAGAATAGCAGAGAAATTTGAACGGAGGCAAAATGCTAACTTACACACTTGGGGAACAACGTCAGTCGAGTGGAGAAATATGGGTCTTTGGCAATAAATCTTCTGGGGAAAAAAAAAAAACCCCTATAAAGAATAGCAGGAGATTATAAATGAGTCAGCAGCCTGACACGATTACTAAAAACAGGAATGCAAATTGAAGCTGCCTCAACCGGGGTATTGTTTTTACACGACGGGGAAGTCACATCCTTCCTCTTTATTCGGCTTTGAT
>CM044368.1:7204588-7272471 GCA_024294585.1 Vipera latastei | reverse complement strand
GACACGATAAAAAGCACCCAGGTTGGCTCTTTTTTTTTTTTTTTTTTTTTAATTGAAAAGTTTTAAAATACAGTTTTCCTTTAAAAAACCCCCCCTTTCCCCTCCCTCCTCCCTCCGCCACCCCCCCTGTCCCCCCCTCCCTCCTGCCCCCCTACCTCCCCCCCTCCCCCCCTCCCCCCCCCGACTTCCCAGAGCTAAATACAAGGTATATATATATAAAAAAAGCAATCATAAACAACCATATACTAACAACTATAAATTCTAAAATCCATCACTCTCTAGCTTATATAGGATAAAACAAACCTGCATTATTAAATATATATAAAAAACTAAAATAGAAAAAGAAAAAAGGAAAACGAAAGAAGACTTATTCGAATGCTACATAAAACTTCTTAACCCTATACTTGTTCTGGACAAACTCAATCCATTTTCTCCATTCCATAATATAACGTTCTTGCGAATGATCTTTCAAATAGGCCGAAATCTTCGCCATCTCTGCCAGGTCGGAAACCTTTAAAGTCCACTCTTCTAGGGTCGGCAGTTCCTCTTTCTTCCAGTATTGGCCTATCAAAAGTCTTGCCGCCGTAATTAAATTCAACATCAGCTTAGTGTCCACAACTGTAGCGTCTACAATTATTCCCAACAGAAAAAGTTGCGGACAAAACTTTATCCTCTGTTTAAGAATCTTCTGCATATTCCACCATACTTTAATCCAAAAAGCCTTAACCTTCTTACATGTCCACCATATGTGAAAGTATGTTGCATCTTCCTCACCACACCTCCAACATTTAGGCTGATAGTTCGGATACATACTTGCAAGCTTTTTAGGATCTAGATGCCATCTATAAAACATTTTGTAAAAATTCTCTCTTAGATTTTGAGCTTGAGTAAATTTTACATTCCTCACCCAAATCTTTTCCCACGTGTCCATTGAGATAACCTCCTGAATGTTTTGGGCCCATTTTATCATACAGTCCTTAACAAGCTCTGTTTCTGAGTCAATCTCTATCAATGCAAGATATATCCGTTTAATATGTGCTGATCCCTGATTTCTAATCTGCTTTATCAAGTTTTCATCAGTCATTGTAAATCCATTTTTCTGGTCTTCTTTCCACCTGGCCTGTAGTTGAATATATTGAAACCAAGTTTGAACAACCTTCTCTTCTCGCAAGAGGCTATATGATTTCAAACACCAAACATTCCTTTCGAAACTTAAAATTTCCTTGTACATAGTCACGTCATGTTTGAAACCAGCATGTATATTTTCTATTGCGTGTTTTGGAATTGCCCACAATGGTATCTTGCTGCTTAGCTTATGTCTATACTTCTTCCAAACTCTCAGCAATGCCTGTCTTAAAATATGCATCCTAAACACAGTATCTACCTTCTTATCATACAACAAATATGCATGCCAACCAAACAACAAATCGTGGCCCTCAAGATTTAATAACCTCAATTGCGTCAAATTAATCCAATCACTTATTCCTACTAATGAAGCAGCTTCATAATATAATTTAATGTTAGGCAATTTAAGGCCACCTCTCTCACGAGTATCCTGCATAATCTTAAGTTTAACTCGTGGCTTTTTCCCTGCCCACACAAATTTATTGATACCACGCTGCCATTCCTCCAAATTAGAACCCCTCTTAAGAATCGGTATCATTTGAAATAAAAATAAAAATTTGGGTTGGCTCTTGTGATGGGTGCCCCTGGCCCGGTTTCCCCCCCCTGTCCGCCCTTTCCTTCCAAAAATCCAGCGCTTTCCACATGTGCCACTTCACCTGAGCTTTTGCATCCCCTTTCCCGGCAGCGTAATCCTGCCGGATCAGTTTAATCTGGGAATTTTTGCAGCTTGATCACCGGCAACAGGAGACATATCCGTGCCCTGATTTTGTGTGTGATCCTGGCTCCTTTCTATTTTCCCGGTTGCCTAGGCAACCCCCCCTGAACTCTTAATACCGAAGGCTGGCGACCCATGCACTGAGCATGGAGCTTATGCAAATAAAGGCACCTTATTTATTTATTTATTTATTTATTTATTTTGCCCCTTCCTCCCTCCCTCCCTCCCTTTTCCTCCTTCGCATTTCCCAACATCAAACCGGCATAAAAGGGCATTAGGCAATGCCACAACTTGTCTGACAGGTGTACTCCGAGCTCCGGCAGGGCGGACGCCTCCGTGTCAGAAACAGAAGCCGTAATTAGAGCAGGGAAGAGGAGGCACGTCAAATGCATTACCTGCCGGCGGATCAGATTTGTCAGGAAGGATTGCATACATAAAAATTAAGTGACAGTACATGCCGGGGTAACGAAAGAAAAACAATGGAAGATTTGCCCGCGTACGCTTCTCCACAGAGACGGGGGAGCACCACGGCAAATTACGCAGATGGATTTGGGAGGCTCGGGTGCCACCTGCCCGGATTAGGGGGTGTGGGGGGGTGAGGCCGGCCCCAACCAAACAGCTGGGAAGAGAAACTTCGAGGTTCATCCCTTTAAAATGCCTTGTCAACTCCAGGCTCTCTCCAGATGTTCCGACTGCATCCAGGTTTGATCGCCCGGCCAAAAAGTCAGGCTCTCCCTTGGCAGAACAGACGGACGTCGTGTACTTTGGGGTGTTTGTGTGTGCCAGGTTGTCTCAATAGAGCATTACATCGGCCCGGTCTTTTGCTACACCGAAGCTGGCACGGTGCCAGGCAAAAAGGCAAAAAAGTCAGGCTTTTCCCTCGAAGGAAGAGACGCTGCCGTCGCCGTTTGGGAACAGTGTCAATGGAATGCATAATTATATCACCCTAGTTTGACTGGCACCCTAGTCAGGCTTTGCCTCAAAAAAACAACAACAGACAATGTCGTCCACTTTGGGGTGGGGGTGGGGAGAACGCCACTGGAATGCAGCATGGCGTCGCCCTCGTCTTTTCCAAAACTCACCCTGGTTTGGTGCCGAGCCAAAAAGTAAAAAAAAATATATATATGCCAGGCTTTTCCTAGAAAGAACAATGTCATCCACTTTGGGGACAACATCACTGGAACACAACTTTACATCACACTAGTCTTTTCTTAACACACACACACACACACCAGCTGGTTTGGTGCCAGGCAAAAAGTAAAAAAAAAAATGTCAGGCTTTCCCTCGCAGAGACGAGGTTGTCCACTTTGGGGGTGACATCACTGGAATGCAGCATTACATCACTCTAGTCCAGGGGTGTCAAACTCGCAACGTCACGTGATGTGTCGTGACTTTTTTCCCCCATTGCCGGCAATGGGGTGGGTGCAGTTTCGCTACGATGCAGTTTGACACCCCTGCCCTAGTCTTTTTCCGAAACCCAAGCTGGCTTTCGTGCCAGGCCAAAAAGTCCAGAAAAATGACAGGCTTTCCCTAGAAAAAACAGACGACGTTGTCTACTCTGGGGGGGGGGGGCGACGTCACCCCCGTTTTTTCCTTAAAACCAAGCTTGCGGATTCTAACCGCCCTGTCTTGCCTTGTCTGTTACAGTGGGAACACCATATTATATGTCGCCGGAAAGAATACACGAAAACGGCTATAATTTTAAATCAGATATTTGGTCTTTGGGCTGCCTGCTGTACGAGGTAAGCCTCCCTTACTGCTTTTCTGTAATACGACGACGATATATCCTCTGCCCGTCCTGACGGTCGTAAAATGGGGTGGCCCACACATAGCCAGTCTTCAGTTTACAACCTTTTCACCCTGGTCATTAAGGAAATGCTGTGTTTGTTAAGCAAAGGGGTGGTTCTCTGTGGGGCAGTTTTGCTGAAAACGTGGAAGTAAATTTGGGCTTTCCGGCAGAATTATCATAAAACGCAGTCGGGTGATTTTAAATGCAGGCCAGGAGAGAGAGAGAGAGAAATGAGTCAGTGATCCTTTTAACTTATTTATTTATTCAACTTCCCACTTCCTTCAATTCAGTGCAGAAAAAGATACATTAACAGTTAAAAGATAATCTCTCTGCGGCTTACAGTTCAATACCGGAGGAAATATTTTACAATGAAAAACTGGAAGAAACGTTTTAAGCCTTTTAAAACAATTGAAATCACTAAAAACAATGAGAGCGTCCAGATTAAATATACATGGCCAGTTAAAAATACAGCCAGATAACATGTACGTTTTAGACTCTTTTTAACGTCCAGCGCTGGGCGTTTTTACACCCTGAATTTTTTAAACAGGTTCAAAAAGCAATAATATTCCTCCCACAGCCTTAAGTTAAGTTTATTCCTGCCTTTGTTCATTCATTCAGTTTCTATAACCTCTATATAAGCCAGTGATTTCTGGCTGGCTTACAGTTGAAATGTATATAATTAAAAACACTAAAAACATTGTAAAACAATCAAAATGCTACAAAAGTCCCAGTTAAATAACACATACATAAGAACAAGATAACCAGTTAGCTACACAGCCAGCAAACGGGGCCCTTAACAAATTTATCACCGCAAGGCAGGATCTAGAATAAAATAGAGCTGGAAGGGACCTCGGAGGTCTTCTAGTCCAGCCCCCTGCTCAAGCAGGAGAACCTATACCACCTCAGACCAGTGATTGTCTAGCCTCTTCTTTAAAACTTCCAGTGATGGAGCGCCCACGATTTCTGGTGGCAAGCTGTTCCACTGGTCGATTGATAATCTGACATGACGTCCATCCATACAGGTGAACTCTGCCTCATTTGACATCCTTTCTCACCCGTTGTTAAGTGAATCACTGCCTTGTTAACTTAGTCACATGGTTGTTAAGTGTCAGAAGGCTGCAAAAGGGGATCACATGATTCCGGGACACAGCGACCGTCATAAATGTGAGTCCCTTGCTAAGCCTCTGAATTTTCATCACGGGATCTTGGCTCTACTGTAATGGCCGTAAGTGCGAAAAAACGCTCATAAATCCCTTTTTCTTCGATGGCGCTGTAACTTCGAACGGTCACTGAACAAGCCGCTGTAAGTCGAGACGAGCTGCATTTCATTTTTTTTTTTAAAAGAGAGGGCTCAGCTCCGAATAACCCACCTTGAAAAGAGGGGAGCTTAAACCACGTTAGGGTTGAATCGAAAGACTGCAGCTCGGTGGGGCCGTCCGGATCCTAACAGGGTGATCTGCAGGAATCAACACAGTCCTTCGGGATCTTCATGGTGGATCTTGAATTTGGAGAAATGTCTCCGAAAGCGTTTTGGTCCCAAGCGGTTGTAAATTACGCTTGCCCTTTTTTTTTTTCCTGGCCGGCGCAAGGAATAGGGACAAAGGACAGCAGATCTGTCCAGGAAAAATTACAAAACGAAACAAAACAAAAACAAACCCAGATCTTTCCATGCTGGCTTTTGAGAAGGGACATTCCCCAGGAGAACGCGGTTGGTAAAAGAGCTTCTTGACGCAGAGAGGAGTCCCAGGTGTAACGGACGCTTGTTTAACAAGGCGGCGCGCTTGCCGTTGTGAGCTTCGGGCGCCATCAACCAGCAGTTCGATAGGGGCTGATTAATTTGTTGGCAATACACCAAAGCTTCATGCGGTCTTCGGCGAGGAGCAGAGACGTATCAGAGCAGGGAAGTCGATAAGACAAAATCAATGCGATAGGGCGGCTGGGATTAAGGGAGAGAGCACAGTATGACTTTAATGGTCTTCTGCTCACCTGAGCTTTCTGTGCCAGACCCAGCCAAAGCCAGCCTTAGTTTCTCCTAATGTGGCCATCAGAGGTGTCAGGAAAAGGGTTCTATAATATAGAATTGGAACGGAACGGAACAGAACAGAACATGGAATAAAATAATAATATAGAACAAAACAGAGTAGAGCAGTATAGACTAGAGTAGAATATAGAATCGAGTAGACTAGAGTAGAATATAGAATAGAACAGAACAGAACATAGAGTAGAGTAGAGTAGAGTTGAGCTGGAAGGGACCTTGGAGGTCTTCTAGTCCAGCCCCCTGCTCAAGTAGGAAAACCTATACCATCTCAAGACGGGATTGTCTAGTTTCTTCTTAAAAATTTCCAGAGATGGAGCGCCAACGATTTGTGGAGGCAAGCTGCTCCACTGGTTGATTGTCCTCACTGTCAGGATGTTTCTCCTTAAATTGCTTCTCTCCTTGATCAGTTTCCAACCATTGTTTCTCGTCCTTCCCTCTGGTGCTTTGGTCAACAACCTGCCCGCCCCTCTTCCTTGTGGCAGCCCCTCAGATACTGGAACAATGCTATCCTGTCTCCCCTATTTCTTCTTTTCTTTAGACTAGCCAAACCCAAATCCCGTAGTTGTCCTTCGTATGTTTTATTCTCCAGGCCTTGGATCATCTTAGTTGCTCTTCTCTGCATTTTTTCCAAATTCTCAACATGTGATACGGTGACCAAAATTGGCTGCAGCATTCCAGGTGTGGCCTCACTAGGGTTTTATACAGCGGTACTAATACTTCCCGTGATCTTGATTCTATGCCTCTGTTTATACAACCCAGGATCGTATTAGCCTTTTTGGCTGCTGCTGCACATGGCTGGCTCATAGTCAAGTGATCATCCACTAGGACTCCAAGGTCCCTCTCACCATTACTGTTTTTGTGCCAGGTCTCGCCCAATCTGTAGTTGTATCTTTGATTTTTCCTGCCCAGATGTAAAACTTTGGTTTTCTCCACATTGAAACTCATTTGGAGTAGAATACAATATAGAACAGAACAGAACAGAATAAAATATGGAATAAAATAATAATATAAACCAGAACAGACCACAGAATAGAGTAGAATATAGAATAGAATAGAATAGAATAGAATAGAATAGAATAGAATAGAATAGAATAGAATAGAATAGAATAGAATAATAGAATAGAATAGAATAGAAGAATAGAATAGAATAGAATAGAATAGAATAGAATAGAATAGAATAGAATAGAATAGAATAGAATAGGAGTTGGAAGGGACCTTAGAGGTCTTCTAGTCCAACCCCCTGCTTAGGCAGGAAACCCTATACCTTGACTTTGCTTGCCGGAAGGTCACAAAAGGGGATCACACATGACTCTGAGACACTGCGACCGTCATATCTGTGAGTCAGTTGCCAAGCAACCAAACGTAAATCCCGCGAACGCAGGGATGCTGCAACGGTCTTAAAAGTGAAAAATGGTCCCACGTCACTTTTTCAGTGACACTGTAACTTTGAATGGTCACTCACTGAACTGTTGTAAGTCGAGGACCTATCCGTACATCCGGCCCTTCGACGTCCGGTTCCCCAAAGCATTCTTCTCATCCTTGAAACTGTAGTCTGCCTTTTTTTTTTTTTTTAAAGACAAGGAGAAGCTGCGCTGGCAGGGAAAAAGTTATTTTTCTTGCCCTACTGCTCATCTCTCCCTCCTCGCTATGCCGAACCCGATAAGCCGGAGAGATTCTCATTTGCAGATAGCTGGGAGGCAGGCGTGCCAGTCTGGATTGACTTCCCTATTATTTCAAACTGGAGGGTGCCTATGCAGGATTTCGAATTACGCCCCCCCCCCTTATCTTGACGTTTACGAGCCCCCGGTGGATGTACGAGGACGCGTCTGATCAAAACGGGGGTTTGTGCGTGCGGGAAGCTTTTTCTCTCCCCCTGCCGCCCCCCCCTCCTTCTGTCGGAGAGTGTCATCCAGATAACTTGCAAGAGATCAGAGTTGGTTGTGTCTCTCTCTCTCTCCTTTCTCCAAAAATAAAAATACATCAACAGTAGCTTTCGGGGTTCTAAGCAGACAACCCGTTTTTCTGTGGGGAGGAGCGGCTTTGGGTGTCTGTTAGGCCACCCCTGAAAGGATCTTGGCGAAACTTCTCTTTGACGGTTCTCACCCAAGGGTCAGATCGTTCTTAAGAACGTCACCCTGGTCCCGCCCAGTAGCCTCTGGGCAGAGGTTGAGGGCTTTGTCTAGAAGACAACATCTGGGTGGTTCTGCTGGGCATCTGGACCAGTTTTTATTCAAAAAACAATTGGATTCTAAAGGGTTTTGGTTTTTTCCTTGAGGGTATGATCTGGGTTTGGAGGTCCTGAAGACAGGGATGTCCTTGACAAGCTTGCCTTAAGTGCTGCTCTCCAAATCTTAGACAAGTAAAACTCTTCCTCTTCCTTGGGAAGATGGAACCAGTATGGACCATTGGTGACCCATTGGCTAAGCAATATAGAGTAGAGTAGAGTAGAGTAGAGTAGAGTAGAGTTAGAATTAGAATTAGAATTAGAATTAGAATTAGAATTAGAATAGAATAGAATAGAATAGAATAGAATAGAATAGAATAGAATAGAATAGAATAGAATAGAATAGAATAGAATACAGAATACAGAATACAGAATACAGAATACAGAATACAGAATACAGACTAGAACAGAAGAACAGAGTTGGAAGGGACCTTGGAGGTCTTCTAGTCCAACCCCCTGGCTCAGGCATGAAACTCTATACCATTTCGGACAAACGGTTGTCCAATAGCTTCTTAAAAACTTTTTTTTAAAAAATCCCATTTATATCCCGCCCTTCTCCGAAGACTCAGGGCGGCTTACAATTTAAAGCACAAACCAATGTGCTTAGCAATAGCCTTCGTTCTATGTATATGCCTGCTTATTAGGGCTTTCGGGGGGGGCCAAGCGGCATTATTACAAAGTCAGCTTATTGCCCCAACAATCTGGGTCCTCATTTTACCTACCTCAGAAGGATGGAAGGCTGAGTCAACCTTGAGCCTGGTGGGACTCGAACCTGCACTAATTGCAGGCAGCTGGTGTTACTTAAGGAGGCATTAGCCTACTGCTCCACCAAGTATTCCAGTGTTGGAGCATTCACCACTTCTGGAGGCAGGTGGTTCCACTGGTTAATTGTTCTCACTGTCAGAAAATTCATCCTTAATTCCAGGTTGCTTCTCGCCTTGACTAGTTTCCATCCGTTGCTTCTTCTCCTACCTTCAGGTGCTTTGGAGAATAGCTTGACTCCCTCTTCTTTGGGGCAGCCCCTCAAATACTGGAATTCTGCTATCGTGTCGTCCCCCCTCAATCCTTCTCTTCATTAAACTAGACATGCCCAATTCCAGCAACCGTTCCTTACATGTTTTAGCCCCCGGTCCCCTGATCCTCTCTGTTGCTCTTCTCTGAACTTTTTCCAAAGTCTCAACATCTGTTTTTTACACCTGCAAGGGTTCACCTTTCCCTTGACCTGGAACCCTGCCTGCAGCAACTAGCAAGGAAGGCTTTGCAGGGTTGGAAATGAGACCCCCTCCCATTTCCCCTTTAAAAACTAGCCTTTCCTTTAGAAGGTGTTCTTTGTAGCTTCGGGGTTGAACTGCCAATGACTTAGCCACGATCAAGCTCCCAATTAAAGCCGGGAGCACGAAGGATCCGCAGAAGACGACAAAGCTTCCCAATCTGTCCCCGTCTTGCTTCCAAACGAGTTGGAAAAAAAGGGATTATCTGGCCAGGGTGGATAATATCCACAATTATCCAATAGTGCTTAATGAGGAGGAGGAGGGGGTGGTGGTGGCTTTCATTGTCTTGGGGGGGGCTGAGAGCAGGGTAGGAGAGCAAGAGTGACAAGAAGCCCTTGAATAGCATGAAGGATTAATAAGCCGCTGGGCCTGCCCAGGAGACCGGGATGGAGGGGGGGGGGCTGCCTTGCCCACCAAGCCTGGCGTGGCTTGCTTGCTTGAGGCATTCCCTTTGAACACAGACCCAACTGTCTGTGTGGAGGGAAGAGAGAGAGAGAGAGAATGGGCCATTCCCTTGAAGAGAAACCACTTCGAACCCTCCGTGCGTATCTGGGGTGGTGGCAGAGCTCGCCCTGGCTGGCGGGGAACACAGGAAGCCGATAGACTTCTCTCTGCTTACATTGGCCAAGCTGAGTCTTCCATCGTTGGAGTCATGATTCCTGTCCCCGGGCGGGTGGTCTCCAATGGAGGGGAATCTTCTTGTCGGGGTGGTCTTCCCTGATTCACCTGGATGGGCTTGGGGTGGGCAGCCAGGCACACCAATATCATTAGCGGAGTGGGAAGGAAGTGAAGGGGAGAGGAGAGGAGAAGAGAAATAGGGAATAGAATAGAATATGGAATGGGATGGGATGGGATGGGATAGAATAGAATAGGATAGAATAGAATAGGATAAGATAGAATAGAGAATAGAATAGATCACAAAATAGAGCAGAATAGAATAGAAAATAGAATAGAATAGAATAGAATAGAATAGAATAGAATAGAATATATATTAGAATAGAGAATAGAATAGATCACAAAATAGAGCAGAATAGAATAGAAAATAGAATAGAATAGAAAATAGAATAGAATAGAATAGAACATGGAATAGGAATAGGAATAGAATAGAATAGAATAGAATAGAATAGAATAGAATAGAATAGAATAGAATATATATTAATAGAATAGAATAGAATAGAATAGAATAGAATAGAATAGAATAGAATAGAATAGAATAGAATAGAATAGAATAGAATAGAATAGAATATATATTAGATAGAATAGAGAATAGAATGCAGAATGGAATGGAATAGAATAGAATAGAATAAGGAATAGAATAGAATAGAATAGAATAGAATAGAATAGAATAGAATAGAATAGAATAGAATCAGAATCAGAATCAGAATCAGAATCAGGAATAGAATAGAATAGAATAGAATAGAATAGAATAGAATAGAATAGAATAGAATAAGAAATAGAATAGAATAGAATAGAATAGAATAGAATAGAATAGAATAGAATAGAATAGAATAGAATAGAATAGAATAGAATAGCAGAGTTGGAAGGGACTTTGGAGGTCATCTAGTCCAGCCCCTGCTCAAGTAGGAGACTCTATACCAAACCAATGGCTGTCTAATCTCTTCTTAAAAAAACGCTCTGAGGTTTCTGTTAAGGCCAGCCTGCCTCTTTGGCCTTTTGAAAGAAAATTAATAGTTGAAAATTGTGAGCAGCTGATATCTAGAGTCCATATTTTGGTTTCTGAGGCGGTGATGTTTCCTCACCAAAATGGCGCCTTTTCAGGAGAGAATTCCTGTCAAATCTTTCACCAGATAACTACAGGTAGTCCTTGACTTAACGACCACAACTCAGCCCAGACTACGTCGCCAAGGGAGACATTTGTCAAGCGAGCTTTGCCCCATTTCTACGACTTTCCTAGCCGCATTTGGGAAGCGAAGCATCGCAGTTGTGCTAATACGACGGTCGTTAAGTGAAACCGGCTTCCCCATTGACTTTGCTTGTCAGACGGTCAGAAAAGGGGATCGCGTCGGAACACCCCCCCACACCCCCCCGAGACGCTGCAGTCAGCTGTCAAGCATCTGAATGTGAAACACGGGACGCTGGGAATGTGGCAGCGGTCGTGAAGTGGTCACAGATCACTATTTCCCAGGGCCGTTGTCACTTCGGTCACTAAACGCCCCGTCGTAAGTGGAGGACTGCCTGTGGTTTGCGTTTTCTTGCTTCGGTCCATTGATTTAGTGTCCCAAGGGGCAGCGGCAATGTTGGTTGGGCTGAAAGGGAGCCAAGTGCTAGAGCAGAGCATTGTGCAGCTGCAGCCAAAAAGGCTAACACAATGCTGGGTTGTATGAACAGAGGCATAGAATCAAGATCACATGGAGTAGTAATACCGCTTCATAAAACCCCAGTGAGGCCACACCTGGAATACTGCAGCCCATTTTGGTCACCCTATCACAAAAAAGATGTTGAGAGTTTGGAAAAAAAATTTCAGAGAAGAGCAACTAAGATGACCCAAGGCCTGGAGACTTAAAACATATTAAGGATGGTTGCAGGAATTGGGAACGGCCGGTGTAGAGAAAAGGAGGACTAGCAGGGACATGATAGCAGCCTTCCAGTATTTGAGGGGCTGCCCCAAAGAAGAGGGGGTCACGTTATTCTCCAAAGCACCAGAAGGAAGGACGAGAAACAAAGGTTGGAAGCTCATCAAGGAGAGAAGCAACCTGGAATTGAGGAGAAACCTCCTGACAGTGAGGACAATCAACCAGTGGAACAGCTTTGCCCCCAGAAATCGTGGGCGCTCCATCACTGGAGGTTTTTAAGAAGAGGCTAGACAGTTACTTGATTTGAGATGGTCTAGGTTCTCCTTCTTGAGCAGGGGGCTGGACTAGAAGACCTCCAAGGTCCCTTCCAGCTCCTATTCTGCTCTGTTTTGTTCTTACTGTCCATGCCAGCCAGTCTTCAAAGCATAGAGGCCTCATCAGCCAAACGCCGTCTGGGCACCGTTTGCTGGGAGGGAAGCGAGCTTTAAGGGAGACCTCTTCCGCGGCGGCGTCCCTCATTCTCTTTTCCTTCCCAGATGGCAGCTCTTCAGAGCCCCTTCTACGGCGACAAAATGAACCTTTTCTCCCTCTGTCAGAAGATCGAGCAGTGCGATTACCCACCTCTGCCAACCGAGCATTACTCCGAAAAGGTAAGAGGTCTGCCTGGTACCGAAGCCTCGGTAAGGTGGGGATGGGGGGGTGGGGAGAGAGAAGCTCGCAAAGTCACGCCAGGCAAAACAAAACGAGACACCTTTAAACTTTCCCTGTTGGATTGCTCCAGCTGGTCTTTGAAAGCGGGGAGGGTTCAGTTCAAGGATGCCAGGGAAGGAAGGAGGGCACAGCGGGCTGCTTAGCGCTTGCGGTCCGGGGAGTTTTGATAGCTCCCGTAATCTCGTTAAAGTTCTGGGTCACTTCAAGTCAGGAATGGCTTTCAAGGAAGTTCAAAGGCCCCGCTTTGCTTGATCTTAATTGCTTGCGAAAGGTCCCGGGGCGGGCGGGGAACGCGAGGAGGGCATGTTTGGGAGTTGGCTGGCGGCTGCTTTTCTGCGCCCAGCCGAAAATGAGAACCGGTTTAGCCTTGGCAAACCAAGATGCGGTCGAGATGGCTACTTCTTTCAAAGTCCACCGAGCTGCTCCCCCGTGAACGCAAGGAGTGTTCTTCTCAGGACCCTATTCTCAACGTTCCCCTAGGATAGGGCTAGCCTTGTTAGGAGAAAAACAGGATCTGGTAGCTTGTGCGGAATCCAGGTCGTCTCTGCAGAAATAACCACCTTAAAGTCTCCATAATTGCTCGCCTCTGGCCAGGAAGTTGCAAGAATCTTTTGGTGCTCGGCTCCTGATCTACTGGCTTACTCATTTACTACTTGCTACTACTAATTTAGCTACAGGGAGTCCTCAGCTGGAGCCCGTAATTGAGCCCATATTTTGCAGGGGCTGTCAATCAAACACCCACGATCATTGAGCCAATCCATTGTCCTCGATGGGCGTTTTGCCAAGTGCCCAAAATACCATCGCGTGACTCCAGAGGTGTGTACAGCTGTTGTGACTCCAAAAATGGAGTCATAAGTAGCCCTGGGGAGGTCCTACCTTTGAACAGTCGTTATAAGCGAGCAGTTGTAAATTGAGGACTGCCTGCCTTACTAAATAATGTGGGCTTCCCGTCATGTGGAATTTTTGAAAGGGTTTGGTTGCTGATGCACAAAGGGCCCGCTTCAGCCGGCTGGTGAGCCACAGTGCTGACGGTGGGTTCCCTCAAAGAAGATTCCTAGCCTTGTCCAACCGATTACTCCAGCTCTTGGGAATCTGCCTCGTGACAGGAGGAATCAGTTCAGGTTGACAGATGCCACTGCCTGCTTCTCCCATTACGATCAGTTGGTTTCCCTCTGGCGCTGCTCGTGGTGCCATCTTAACCACACAACCCAGGGTGAGAAGAACGTTCGGCAGCTCCAAAGGAGCAGATCCCTGAATCCAGGTCCAAGTGGGGCTTTGAGCAACAGGATCTGGAACGTGGCTCCCTCAGGCAGGGCGGCCCCAAGGCCAGCGTGCCGGAGGACGTTCCCGAGAGAGCATCCGTCAGGAATTGTCTTGCATCCTTGCCTTCTGTTTCGCTGGCTGTCGAACAATTCATGCAATTTGAGCATCGTTATAGAGCAAGGCAAGGGACGCGGTGGCTTAGTGGGTTAGGACGCTGAGCTTGTCGATCAGAAGGTCGGCAGTCTGGTGGGTCGAATTCCGAGTGCCACGTAGCAGAGTGAGTGCCTGTTACTCGTCCCAGCTTCTGCCAACCTAGCAGTTCGAAAGCACGTAAAAATGCAAGTAGAAAAATAGGAACCAATACAGTGGAAAGGTAACAGCATTCCGTGCGCCTTTGACGTCTAGTCATGCCGGCCACATAACCACAGAGACGTCCTCGGACAAGCGCTGGCTCTTCGGCTTTGAAACGGAGATGAGCACCGGCCCCTACAGTTGGAAACGACTAGCGCGCATGTGTGGGGGAACCTTTACCTTTACCTATAGAGCAAGGCAGTAGCCTGAACCTTTTATTGCTCCGTCCAAATTGCCCTGGGCAGGGCCTCTTCCCACTCCTGCCCTTAGCCCTCCTTTGCCATTGACCTCTGCCTGGAGAGCTTTGCCCGATCCACCAGACCTGGATGTGGCACAGCCATCCTTCTAATTATCGTTGGAATAATTCCCTCTCTGGCCGCCGAGAGGAGGGGAGAAGATCAAGCGGTTCACGGCTGTTTTTTTTCCTCGCCGCTTCCTGGGGCTTGTAATTAAAAGCTCCCGGTCTTTCAAGTGCCAAATGAAAAGAGCCGAGGGCTGCCTGTTCTCCATCTCTGATTAGGCGAGCAAAGTAGGTCACCCCAGGTTGTCCATCTCAAGTAGCTTCCCAGAAGTAACCTTTTTGCAAGGAGGAGCTTCCGGAGGACGAGTTGGTTCAATCAGAAGATGCTGGGGAAGCCTCTCTCTTCTTATGACCGTCCCACCGCCTGGCTCCAGCCCAGTGAATATCTGGGAAACCGCCCAAAGCCCCATTTCGAATCCTGCCAGAAAAGCCAGCCAGGCATTCCTTGGGTTGGAGAACCTCTATTAAGGCGTCCTCCAAGCGTTCTCGACTCCCTCCTGGAAATTCTCTTTTTTGCTGTTGTTTTTAATAGATATAGAATTCTTTATTGGCTAAGTGCAATTGGACACACACACACAAGGAATTTGTCTCCGGTGCGGAAGCTCCCGGTCTACACACAAGCAGCAAGTGATAAATCACGATCATAATCGTCAAGTACAATCGTCACAAATCATAAGATGCAACACTCCCGTGATAGTCATCGGATACTAAATAAGAAATGAGCATAAATCATAATAGGGTGCTAAATAAAAGCAATCAACCAGAATTGTTAAGATACAAACAACAAAGTGATAGTCATAAGATGCTAAAGGAATAGGCAATAGGAACGATGAGAAAGATAATTAGTCATACAGCCGTACTACATGGTTGGCCGTAAGTCAGTGTGGTGGGAATTGTTTAGCAGAGTGATTTTGTTGTTAGCTGCAAAGTCGTGTCCGACCCATCGCCACCCCACGGACAATGTTCCTCCAGGCCTTCCTGTCCTCTACAATCTCCTGGAGTCCATTGAAGCTCACGCCTACTGCTTCAGAGACTCCATCCAGCCACCTCATTCTCTGTCTTCCCCTTCTCTTGCCCTCAACCTTTCCCAGCTCTTCTCCAGTGAGTCCTTCCTTCTCATTAGGTGGCCAAAGGATTTGAGTTTGAACTTCAGGATCTGGCCTTCTAAAGAGCAGTCAGGGTTGATCTCCTCTAGGAGTGACCGGTTTGATCGCCTTGCAGTCCAAGGGACTCGCAGGAGTCTCCTCCAGCACCGTAGTTCAAAGGCCTCCATTCTTTGGCGCTCAACCTTTCTTATGGTCCAACTTTCACAGCCATACATTGCAGAGTGATGGCATGGGGGGGGGAGAGAAAACCTATCTTTGTGTTTAGTTGTTTTGGTATGCAATGCCCTATAGCGGGAAGAATTTGAAAGAACTTACGTCCAGGAGGTGAGGGGTCTGTAGATATTTCCACAGGCCCCTTCCTGGCTCGTGCAGTACCCAGGTCCTCAATGGAAGGCAGGCTGGTTGCAATTGTCTTTTCTGCACTCCTAACTAACCATTGAGGTCTCTGCCTGTCCTGTTCGGTTGCTGTGCCAAACCAGACAGTAATAAGAGGTGCAAAAGACAAGACTCCCTAATTCCTCTCTAGAACTGTGTCAGCAGCTGCTTGGGCCGTCTGAGCTCTCCGACTTGGAGCAGGAAGAACATTGTCGTGCTTTTTTTTTAATGACATTTTTGACGTTAGGAGTCCATTTCAAGTCTTGAGCTAGTACAAACCTAGAAACTTGACTGTCTCTACTATCGATTAGACCGTTGTGGTGGCTACACACACACACACACACACACACACACACACACACACACACACACATCTGGGTGATCCAGAGGGAGGGACTGTTGTGTGTTCACCACCCCCCCTTTTCTTCTCTTCCTCACAGCTGCGAGAGCTGGTCAGCATGTGTATCTACCCGGATCCAGACCAGAGGCCTGATATCGGTTACGTGCACCAGTTAGTGAAACAGATGCACGTCTGGACGTCCAGCACTTGAAGTGTCGCTCCGCGCGCTGCCAGGAGAGCCGTTCCCAGCTTAGTCTTACTTAACTTCCGTCTCAAGACGAAACCAAGCGGTGCCTCATCGAACTCAAAAAACAACAACAACAACAACGGGTTGGAGTTGACTCTTCGTAGGAAGATCCTTCCATGATTTCTGTACAGGTGCCCGGCAGGTGGATCTGCTGCCAGCCACAGCTGTGCGATGCGGCGGCTAGCATGAGTTGCCTCTTCCGAAACCGGATAACATGTTACCGATGTAGATCTCTCTCTCTCTCTTTCTTTCTCTCCCTCTCTTTTTTTTTTTTTTTTAAAAAAAAGATCCTTTCTTCCAACCGTTGTGTGTAATCTAAGTTAGGCTATATAGCAAGGGTTTCTGATTGGTGTATTTTGACGTACCCCTTGTATCTTAACTAATGTGAAATATCGGGAAAACTAATTCCTTGGGGGAAATCACTTTAATCCTAACGTTAAGAATTGCAATAGATTTTTTTTTTCCGGGGTGGGGGTAGGGGGGGGCTGTAATGTGTATAACTGCTACTTCGCTTCTTCTAGCAGTGGTTATTAGCAAGTTCAGTTTTTAGTTGATGTATTACTTTTTTTTAAAAAAAAAACCAACCAGACATCCGACCTGCGTTTTAATTTGTATTTCCTTCTGTTTGCAAGAAAGCGGTATGAAAGAGGATGAATTTTTTTTCTTTTTTTTTAAAGCAAGCCCTTAGAATGACTTA
The DNA here is from genome assembly GCA_024294585.1 of Vipera latastei. NCBI lineage: Eukaryota > Metazoa > Chordata > Lepidosauria > Squamata > Viperidae > Vipera > Vipera latastei. Next base: position 7,255,384 of record CM044368.1, on the reverse strand, counting down.
TTTTTGCGGTGTGTCTCGTCAACTCTGGCTCCGGAGACCCGGGTGGGCTTCAAAGCAAAGGAATGTCGGTGTTTTGTCATTTTATTTTATTTTTTTCCTGGTTAAGAGATTGCCACAGCCGCTACGAGACTCCGTAGCCAATGACCGCTGGGTACCGTTCTGTAAAGCCCGTCTCTAAACAGGGTTGAACCCCCTAAAATTCAGGGCCACAAAACCAGGTAAGTCCAGAGAAAAGCGGTTTATTCCCAGCGCGAGCACCTGCTTCGTTACTGTGAAAACTCAATTTACCAATGTGAATACGTTTTTTAAAACAAGCTGATCTGAAGGAGTGGGGAAAAAAAATCAGATTTAAGCGTTCCGGAGATGCAAAGCTTCAGTGTTTTGACGGAGCCACTTCCTTGCTCCTTAACTTGGAGATCGCCATCCCTTGCAACCGGGATTTTCGGCCCCAGCTTCGGGAAAAGAAAAGGTAGCCATTAGCTTCTTTTTAAGAGAGGGGAAGGAAACAGCGGGGAGGAAAAAAAATAATGTTTCTTTCTCCCGGAAAGATTAAAAGATACCACTTACCGGTGGGGTTTGGGGTTTTTTGCATCTCCGGAGGCCCTTTTGAGAAAAGCAGCAGTGCTAATTTAAGTCGCCAGTTTGGAACAAAGGATTTTAAGAATTGGCTGCCCAAACAAGAAGCAGGGTAGGTGGGATGTGGGGTGACGGGAGACCCAGGGAAGATTTTCTCGCGAAGATCCTGCAACCGGCTCCAGACTACTTTTAGGCCTCTCTTTCCTTCTTCCGGAAAAACTTTCAACCGCTTCGCAGGTGATTTTTTGGGGGGGAGGGTGTGTGTGTGTGTGCGTATTAGGTGGGAACGATTCCTACTTTGGGGGTACAACTTTGGAAAAAAGTTTGGGGCTGTTGGGAAAGTTTAAAAAGATGGATCGGCTCTGCACCTGACTGCACTTACTCTCTCTCATGCGCGCATGCGCGTGCACCATTAAGGCCTCTTCTTGTTAGCGCTTAAGTCATCGTCCTTTTGCAGAAAAAGGAAAGGGGGGGGCAGAAAGGCAACTATGCATTTTTAGGCAAGACTTCCCACCATTTACCAAATAAAAGTTTCCTTTGTAAAAAGAAAAAGGGCCGCTGAGTTGGCGCCGATGAGGGGCTTAAAAACCGGTACGCCCGTTGCATCCTTCTTTACGTTGCTAAGCGAGGGTTGTTTCGCCGCAAGTGTTCAGTGAGTAACAACAGTTGTAAAGTGAAACTGGCTTCCCCCTTGACTTGGCTTCCCCAAAGGCCGCAAAAGGGGACGCGCCCGACTCTTTCCGGCATCCTGCAACTGTCGCAAGTACATGCCAGTTGCCTAGCCTCCGGATTTTGACCACGTGACCGCGGGGGAGGTTGCAACGGTTGTAAAGTGTGAAAAACAGCGGTGGGAGATACTTTTTCCAGCAGTGGTGTAACTCCGGACGGTCGCTAAATGAAAGGTTTAGAACTGCCTCTAACCAAATCCATAAAGCCGACATCCCAACGGGCAGAGCATGATGGGCTTGGAGACTCTTCTCTGCCCCTCCTCCAAATTACGAGAGCCAGCCCATTTGGTTTCTATTACTTGTTTTATTCATGGGGTGAATTATAACATTGCAAAAGGTTATTTCGACTTTGGAGGAATACTCTCGGTCCCCAGAAATATTTCCTGGACCCTCTCCGCCGGGAATCAGGAGGTGTCCATGGTCTGCACCGTCTCCTCCGCCACCTCCAGCTCCAGACGGATGACATTTTCCGACAGGACACCCGTGGTTCCTTTCTCGCACCGGTATTTTCCTTGCCTGTCGGAGGAGCAAAGCAAAGTATTTCTCCCAGGCTACTATGCTAAACAGCTAACCCGCAAGACCTTTTCCCCGGAGAGATTTAGGGAATCTTAAGGACTAGAAACGCAAGCACGCACACAGTTCCTGCCAATGGAGATTCTCCATAGGCTTAGGGTTATCCCAAAGCTGCTTTTATCAAAAGGCGACTGGACTTGGTTTTGTTTTTTTCCCCTTTTGAGGACTTTTCGCTTCTCATCCAAGAAGCTGCTTCCGTTCTAACTGAACACAAAGCCTTCCCTTCAGTCAGAACGGAGGAAGCAACTAATCTTATTTTAACTGGGGTTTTATTTATACAGGGACAAATATAATTTTTTTTAAACTTGTTTTTAACTTTGGTATCTTGGTTTTTAATTACCCTGTAAACTGCCCTGAGTCCTTCGGGAAAGGGCGGTATATAAATGTAATAAAATAAAATAAATAAATAAAAATAAAAACTGGGACGAGAAGCAAAACATCTTCAAGCGAACACAAAGAAAAGTCTGCTTGCCTTTCCTTTTTCGTCCATTTCCTTCGGAAGGCCCTGTGGGAGGAAAGGTCTTCCCCTTGCAAGAAGATGGGGGGGGGACGCCAAAGGCTTTGCAAAATGGGTCACGGGGAAAAAAAAGGGGGGGGAAGGTTGAGGCCGCTTCAAACGTTTTCAGCCCGCATCCCTGTTCGATCTCGTGTCCCACGGCCTGAATTCCTTTGTGATGGCCTAAGTCAGGGGTCTTCAAACTTGGCCCATTGATGACTTGTGGACTTCAACTCCCAGAATTCCTCAGCCAGGCACACTGGCTGAGGAATTCTGGGAGTTGAAGTCCACAAGTCATGAAGGGGCCATAGTTTCCCCAATGCTGGCTGAGGAATTCTGGGAGTTGAAGTCCACAAGCCATAAAAGGGCCAAGTCTGAAGACCTCTGCTCTGGATCCAAGCCCGCAGTTTCATCAAAATGGCCGACTGAGGAATTCTGGGAGTTGAAGTCCACGAGTCACGAAGGGGCCAAGTTTGAAGACCCTTGGTCTGGATCCAAGCCCGCAGTTTCATCAAAATGGCTGACTGAGGAATTCTGGGAGTTGAAGTCCACGACTCATGAAGGGACCACAGTTCCCCCATGCTGGCTGAGGAATTCTGGGAGTTGAAGTCCACAAGCCATAAAAGGGCCAAGTTTGAAGACCCCTGGTCTAGATCCAAGCCCGCAGTTTCATCAAAATGTCCGACTGAGGAATTCTGGGAGTTGAGGTCCACGACTCATGAAGGGACCATAGTTCCCCCATGCTGGCTGAGGAATTCTGGGAGTTGAAGTCCACAAGCCATAAAAAGGCCACGTTTGAAGATCCCTGGCCTAAGCTGATGCACTGATTAATCGTTGGCAGATTATATCCCAAAGGTGCTTTTTTCAAGAGGTGACTGGACTTTCTTTGCTTTTCAGGGAAGACGTTTCACTTCTCCTCCAAGAAGCTTCTTCGGTTCTGACCTGAACTGTTCCGATTCAGCCAGAACTGAGGACATGTCCTGGTTGAGAAGTGAAACGTCACTTGGGAGGCCACCTGGCAGGTTTATTATGAGTAGTACAGGTGGCATCAAGAGATTCTCTAAAAGGGTGCAAAATGACCAGCGGTCTGCAAGGAGTAGAAATCCTTCCACTCCCCACCATCCAGTCAGAGCTGAAGAAGCTCCTTGGATGAGAAGCAAAACATAGGTAAATCTCCAAGTGGCCTCAATGCCTCTCTAAATGAATGCAAATGACCAGCGGTCTGCAAGGAGTAGAAATCCTTCCACTCCCCACCATCCATCCAGAGCTGAAGAAGCTCCTTGGATGAGAAGCAAAACATAGGTAAATCTCCAAGTGGCCTCAATGCCTCTCTAAATGAATGCAAATGACCAGCGGTCTGCAAGGAGTAGAAATCCTTCCACTCCCCACCATCCATCCATCCAGAGCTGAAGAAGCTTCTGGAAAGCAAAACGTCCTCAAAAGAAAAACAAGAAAGTCCAGTTGCCTCCTGGGAAACAAAAAAAAAAGCACCTTTGGGATAACCACGGCTTGGATGACGGAGAATCTGCATAGACTTGGTAACTCTTCCCAAGCAAAACCCCGTCGGGTTCACGCAAACACACCGCCTCACCTTTCCCCCTTTTTGTTCGGTGTGTTGTACGGACGGAGGAAGTCCAATTTGCTCTTGTTGATGACGCAGAGATCGATATTACTGCCAGAGCCCAGGTCATTAAATATGCCAGCTGCAATAGCATCTCTCACCAGCTGTTTGGCCTCTTCTTCCTGGGGGAGGGGGGGGGAAATCACACAAAATGTAAGAAATCCAAAGTTCAATGGAGGGGTGGGAGAGGAACTCCCCTCTTTCCTGAGCTGAACAATAAAACAAATATTTGGTATTGCTCGTGCCTAAAATGATTTATTTTTTTTCACGCGTTTAAAGAAAGCACCACCTGCAATCACTTGCATATTCACAAGGGGAACGAGGTAGAAAAATGAGAATAATAATAATAAAAACACACGCAAAAATCTACACTCTTTTGATTTCTCCCTCCCCCCCCCCGCCAGGAGAAAACGGACACTTTTGGCCACTAAAACGCATTAACACACTATAAAAAAAGCAACTCCCATTGCAACAGCGCCCTCTACAGGGCCATCAGAAAAAGGGACCCAATATTCCCAAGGCTGTCCTGGACAATCCCGTCTGGAGTGAAAAAAAAGTAGATAGTGACCGGTCGGCGTTTGGAGACCCAAGCCACAAACTCAAATCAACTGCCGGTTTTTCAAGTCTTCCTTTTTCCAGGATAGCAGATACCGAGAAGGTGTGGTGTGGTGGGACTCCCAGACAGACATCCAAAGTTGTCCTCTTCTAAGAGGGCAGGAGAAGGCCTCAAGTGCTGAAGACCCTCTTCATTTGGGGGGGGGTCTCCTTTTCAACTTTTAGCTAGGAAGTCGCTTCCCCTGGGCAATCAAAGTCTTTGTTGGCTAATTCTGGGTGGCCTTCAACCCAATAAGACCAGGTCTTATATAGATTTTTTTGCTCCAAAAGACATATTAAGGGCTTATTTTCCAGTTAGGGCTTAAAAAAAGGTAAAAGTAAAGGTTCCCCCGCACATGCGCGCTAGTCGTTTCCGACTCTAGGGGCCGGTGCTCATCTCCGTTTCAAAGCTGAAGAGCCAGCGCTTGTCCGAGGACGTCTCCGTGGTCATGTGGCCGGCATGACTAGACGCCAAAGGCGCACGGAGCGCTGTTACCTTCCCACCGGAGTGGTCCCTATTTTTCTACTTGCATTTTTACGTGCTTTCAAACTGCTAGGTTGGCAGAAGCTGGGACGAGTAACAGGCGCTCACTCTGTTGCGCAGCACTCGGGATTCGACCTGCCAAACTGCCGACCTTCTGATCGACAAGCTCAGCGTCCTAACCCACTGAGCCACCGCGTCCCTTAAATAGTTAGGGCTTACATTCGGGCAAATGCGTCCATCTGGATGACGATCTTAACTGGGGCTTATTTGGGGGATGGGGCTTACATTAGGAACAAAGATTCACGGTAGGGCTTAAATTTTCCGGCTGGCTCTTAAATTTTGGGGAAAACGCACGGTACAATGTCGTGCGTGAACCTCCGCGCGACGGGAGTTTCTCGCCCACGCGCTTGCCCATTTCTCCCGCGGCCCAGTTTCGAACAGGGCTGGGGACCTCGGACCTAACCCCACCCCAGGGCCCCTTGCTGTGCAAGGCCGAGCAAAAGTGGGGGGAAAGGTGCATTCCACATCCTCACAACCAAAGCTTCAAGTCCTCGCGTGGGTTGAGGAACAGACCCAGGCCCCAGGCTCCTCTTTAACCCTAAAGGTTCTCCTTTTTCTTGCAGCAGCAGCAGCTGCTGTGCGCGGCAGCGAAGAAGAGGGCCCCAGTGGGCCATTGAGCCCCTTTCTCAGCACATGTTCGGGCCTCTCGGGAGACACTCCACACAAGAGGCCCAGATTCTCACAGCTCAATTATTTCAGCTGCAAATCTCCTCCGTGCAAAAAAAGCTGGTGTGGGTTATGTGTGTGCCTGTCTTAATTCTTCTTTGCTCATTTGCAGGAACCTTATTCCTCCTAATTTCAACACACACACACACACACACACACACAAAGAGACACAGACAGACACACAGAGCTGGCTCTCAATTCAGGACCTGGCTTGTCCGATCAACCTAATGCTGCTAAGCCGGGCGGTGTGGTGGGACTCCCAAGCGGACGTCCTAAGTTGTCCTCTTCTAAGAGGGCAGGAGAAGGCCTCCAGTGCTGAAGATCCTCTTCACTGGGGGGGGGGTGGTCTTTTTCAACTTTAGCTAGGAAGTCGCTTCCTCTGGCCAATTCCCCTGGTCTTCATTGGCCAATTCTGGGTGGCCTTCAACTCCCCCCCCCTCCATCTTCAAGTTGCCAAGCTTGAGAAGTGTAGAAGGCAGCAAACTCAGAATAACAAGAGTTGGAAGGGACCTCGGAGGTCTTCTAGCCCAACCTTTTAACTCAAGCAGGAGACCCTATAATATTCTCGTTGGGGAAACTCAACTCCACGGATCCTCAAGTGGCTAATAACCCCGAGTCCTAATGAGATCCAGACAGCCCCGCCTAAAACCCGTGCAGTATCTCAACCAACTCCTTTCTTCAGTCCTTCCTACAGACCCACAGAGCAGCGGCACAGGCCAGGAACGTTATCTAGACCTGGGATGTTGATTCAGACAACCCTGAACAACCTTCTGGCGGGGAAAAAAAAACAAAAAACCCACCCGGTGGTTGAACCTTCAAGGTCATCTTAACCACCACCGAACGTTTTAAGAAACGGTCCAAATCAGGAAAACGCTGACACCCCCCTCTATAAAACTCAAAGTACACATTTAACGACGGTGAATCGCACAATATTTAATGGGAGAAGAGTCTCCTAAAAGTTTGGGGTTTATCTCAGAGGAGGAGAGCCCTCCCCTTCAAGGTTGGAGGGTCTAAGTTACCCGGGAACGCAGTCCCCAGCCCAGAAATATCCCATAAATGAGATTACAGTAACAGTCGTTGCGCTATATTTCAAGTCAGCTGCGACAAAGCAACTCTTTCCAGGCCAGGCGGCTTGTGTGCCGTTGCTACATCGTGTAATGTGTCCCCGGACTCCGATGTGTTCCGCCATTTACCGGCGCAAGACAAATGGGCCGGGCTTGTAAAAGGCGCAAAGAGGTCCAGGCCAGCCGCCTAATGGTCACCGCAGCTGTGCCAAACGGCGGGAAGAGGCCACGGCAGACCCCCCAAGTTCATTAAAACTGACCAGTAATGGATCCGCGAATGCCCGCCGGAGGAATTGAGCAGTAAAGGCTAAAATAAATAACTCAGCATGGAGAGCTCATTCGAAATGGTCTTTGATAAATTATTTATCACGGAGGGAGATTGCCTGCATTTAATTTTGGAGCTACTGGTAGCATCTTTAAAAGATGATTTATGTCTTGTAATGCCATTAAACTCTATATTGGCCCTCTGCTGGCTATAAAGTCTGCTGAGATTTAAAGAACGAGGTTTAAACTGTCACTGCAGCATCACGGTGGAGAGGCCGTATTAAATCTTGACTTTAAACCTGCTATCTGGAGAGTTGCATTCGGTGCACGCGCCAAAACTTGATATATTACCTCGTTCCAGCTCTAATGACAAGAGGCCCAAACAGTTGGAGTCTCCTTTCCCCCCACCCCAGTCCACGTTTCTGCCTTTTGTCTTGCAGGCATTGAGTCAACTTGGCTAAGAAGCGGGACAGAAGAACGGCCAACTCCAGATATTCCGAAGAAAAATCTACAAGGGGGAAAAAAAAGCTGGACCAGGAAGGGCCAAATTTAACCTCCAGTTCGCTCAAAAGCCAAGTCTCTTTCAAGACGACCCTAAGCCAACCCAGGTCCAACATCCACATGATTTTCCTATATGCAACACAGAAATGGCTGGCCACCGCCTTCCTTCTTCCAGATTTTTTTTTTTCCAACTTACCCGTCGGACTGTAAAAAACCTGGACTTTTTGTGTCAGCTTCTCAACCAAGTGCTAAACTGATCTGGCCCAGCTTCGCCTCTACGCTTGACAAAGTCAAGACCAGGAGCTTCTCAAGCTTGGCAACTTGAAGATGTGGGGGGGGGGGACTTCAAGTTCCAGAATACCATGTGGACTAGGGAATTCGGGGGTGGGGGTGGGCTTGATGTCCACCCACCTTCAAGTTGCCAAGCTTGAGAAACGTCGCTCCGTAGATTTCATTACCCCGAAATTGGAAAAGCAAAATCTCTTTGACGTCTATTTGAGGGCTCCATGATGCTCTCTGAGCTTGGTGGTTTTCTTGAAGACATTTCATGAGAACATCATCAGTGCGAGCCATCTGATGTTGATCTCATCAACTAACCCTGGTCTACCAAGGACCCCACAATCCTCCTCCTCCTCCCACTGATGATGATGTTACCTAGTTGGGTCATGAAATGTCTGCAAGAAAACCAGCAAGCTCAGAGAGCACCAAGGACCCCACAGTCCTCCTCCTCCTCATCTTCCTCCTCCCACTGATGATGTTACCTAGTTGGGTCAAGAAATGTCTGCAAGAAAGCCACCAAGCTCAGAGAGAACCAAGGACCCCACAATCCTCCTCCTCCTCCTCATCTTCCTCCTCCCACTGATGATGTTACCTAGTTGGGTCATGAAATGTCTGCAAGAAAACAACCAAGCTCAGAGAGCACCAAGGACCCCACAATCCTCCTCCTCATCATCTTCCTCCTCCCACTGATGATGTTACCTAGTTGGGTCAAGAAATGTCTGCAAGAAAGCCACCAAGCTCAGAGAGCACCAAGGACCCCACAATAGTCGCCGTCCTCCTCCTCCTCCTCCTTGCAAACCCCGCTCCCTTCTAGCACTGATGATGTTACCTAGTTGGGTCATGAAATGTCTGCAAGAAAACCAGCAAGCTCGAGAGAGCACCGAGGGCCTCTCAGCTCAACCTCGGCTACAAATATTCTCTTTTTATCGACTTCTATTTCTACATAGCCTTTTCCTTAAATGAAATCCTTTGAGAATGCATCAAATAATTATACATTATTTTTACTTTCCTTTCCTTCCCCCCCCCCCCGCTTCCCTCCCTCCCTCCCTCTCTCTGCAAAATTTATTGCAGACTGGTGGAAGCAATTGTTAGAAGGCCTATCAATTCACTGGCTGTGATATGGATTGTATCTACAACTTGATTAAAATATATATATATATATATATATATATATATATATATATATATATATATATATATATATATATATATATATATATATATATATATATATATATATATATATATATATATATGTCTATATATATGTCTATATATATGTCTATATATATATATATATATATATATATATATATATATATATATATATATATATATATATATATATATATATATATATATATACACACACACACACACACACACACACACACACACACACACACCCTTATTTATGGCATTTCCCAAACAGACCGGCAAGAATGGAAGATGATGTTCAAAGTTCTTACAAAACCGGGGGAGGGCGGGGGAGGGGGTGAGAAACGGAGGGGAAGGTGGAAAAACAAAGGCAAAAAGAGAAATAAAAAGACAAATTACTTTAAGCAGGAATCCGAGAGAGAAATAACCGGGCTGGGGAAAAGGGCAGCGTGAGGGAGATCCAAACCAGCTGTAAAAATCTAAAGAGAAGCACTGGGGATTTGAGACTAGGAAAATGATCGGTCTTGAAGGCTACCTAAACCAAGGGCAGGATAATTAAAGCGTGGAAGAATAATATGGATACTACACCCGTCTTCCGGGAGAAATTGCCCGCAGATCAATAGGTAACGGAGAGCAGGGCTAAATCTGCTGGGAAGTTTCAAGAGAACTTCGCCCGACACCGGTACTAAAAATCAACCCAATTTCATTTCTTTCTCTCTTTCTTTTTTTTGCCCCACCTCCCCCCAAAAGGAAAAAATAAAAAATAAATAAAATGGGTCAGAAAGGGGAATTCAGGAAGTCATCCACCTTACGTGCCCAAATGTTCCTTTCCGCCTTTTCCAAAAAAGCTAGAATCGAAGCAAGTTAACCCAAGAATCGAATTTCTTTCTGCTCATCTAAAGGAGAGCTCACCAAGAGGTATTCTGGAGTCTACATGGGCTAAACTTTTCTTTCTTTTTTTTTTTAAGCTAACCAAGACATTTTGGAGACACCCCCGCCCCCCCAGAAGCCCAGGAGACTCATCGGTCCATCTGAAGGAGACGTTGACCTTCTCAAGTCTCGCTCTTCCCTTTGGACTTTGGCGAGGTGGTCTTTCCTAAACTTGTGGTCCACGAACTTCGACCAGGGAAGAGTTTTGCCTTCTCTTATTAATAGCCCAGTCAATGCTTTTCTTGCGTTCCACACAAAAAAGAACTGGGTATGTCTAGTTTAATGAAGAGAAGGACGAGGGATGACACGATAGCAGTCTTCCAATATCTCAGGGGCTGCCCCAAAGAAGAGGGAGTCAAGCTATTCTCCAAAGCGCCTTCTGAAGGCACGACAAGAAGCAACGGATGGAAACTCATCAAGGAGAGAAGCAACCTGGAACCAAGGAGAAACTTCCTGACAGTTAGAACAACTAACCAGTGGAACAGCCTGCCTCCAGAAGTGGTGAATGCTCCAACACTGGACATTTTTGAGAAAAGATTGGACAACCAATTTATCTGAAATGGCATAGGGTTTCCTGCCTGAGCAGGGGGTTGGACTAGAAGACCTCCAAGGTCTCTTCCGACTTATTACTATTATAACTAAGGAGAAATTTCCTGATAGTGAGAACAGTTCACCAGTGGAACAACCTGCCTCCAGAAGTGGTGAATGCTCCAACACTGGAAGTTTTTAAGAAGAGACTGGACAGCCATTTGTCCGAAATGGTATAGGGTTTCCTGCCTGAGCAGGGGGTTGGACTAGATGACCTCCAAGGTCCCTTCCAACTTTTATTATTATTATTAAGTCATTTCCAAGGAAGTGATGCATGACCCCCAGGCAGCCGAGGAGTCCCACGACACACGGTGACTTCTCCCTTTTTGAGGAGACGACACGCCTGTCGTTTGACATTCCCGGAAGAGATTTTAAACTCTGCCACAAACTTTACACTTTTGGGACTTTGCTTGCCGGTTTTTGGGGTGGTCCACAGCTACGGAGGTCCAGCAGCCTGTTTGTGGGGTTTTTCCTCAGAAACGGGGCAAATACATGTTCCACAGCTCATGTCAGCGTGAGACACGTCGTCCCTTCCTAAATAATCTGAGAATCATCCCACACTCGTCACACTCATCTGAGGCCAAAGCTCTCTCTTCACCCCATAAGAAAAGCAAACCACGATTCTGGCTTTCAAACGTTCCTAAATAATAATAATAATAATAATTTAATTTCTATACCGCCCTTCTCCCGAAGGACTCAGGGCGGTGTACAGGGCAATACAATAAAATACAATATATAAAAGTTAAAAAAATATTAAATACTACAGCCCAATTCAATAAGTTAATACAATAAATGAAGGAAGGCCTAAAGCGCTTGCTACAGACAGGCTTAAAATACCCATCTTCCACAGCCCCCCACAGCTGGCAGAAACTCTTGCTTTTTTTTCTTCAAAAGGCGGGCAAACCTCAGCCTCTCACTTTCTCCTATCCTCCAATACCAGTATAATAAACCATGTTAATATTTCATACCGGTGTAAAATATGCTGGAGTATCAATTCAACATCTGTCGTCTTTAGGGTTCGGGAGTCCCGCTGTGGCTCTTTCAATTTGTAATTGAGTTTTATACTGAATTAATCAGCAGTTTATCTTTCTTTTCTTTTTTTTCCAGGGAAGGGAGGAAAAAGGAGGAGGGGGGAGGAAACCTCTCTGCTAACCTGAATTTACATTAACAATTTATAGCAAATTACCTGCCAAGGCAGCAACGTTATGATCCCGGAATTCCTGTTTAGTCCCAACTAACTCCTTTGATATTTTTTTTTTGTCTCTTGCGCTCTCATTGGCAAAACCGCCTTTCTATCTTCTATCAATCAAACAATCAAACTTAACGTTCAATCCCTACAGGAGACGGACGGGCCTTTTATTTGTTCCTTATTATTTTCTGAAAAATGCTTGGTATTTTCACAGGGCAGAGTGTCACAAAAATGACCAGCGTTGAGCCTTCCTATCTTTTTAGCAGGCGGCGGAAACATACGAAGGACGGTTGCATGAATTGGGCCTGTCTAGTTTAATGAAGAGAAGGAACCAGCGGGGGACACGATAGCAGTCTTTCAATATTTGAGGGGCTGCCCCAAAGAAAAGGAGGGGGTCAACTTATTCTCCAAAGCACCAGAAGGCAGGACGAGAAACAGCGGATGGAAACTTAAGCAAAGAGAGAAGCAACCTGGAATTAAGGAGAAATTTCCTGATATTGAGAACAATTAAATCAGTGGAAAAGCTTCCCTCCAGGAGTTTTGCGTGCTCCAACGCCGGAGGTTTTAAAGAAGAAATTGGACAGCCCATTTGCCTGGGATGGTATGAGGTCTCCTGTTGGACTAGAAGACCTCTAAGGTCCCTTCCAACACGATTCTTCTATGTTAAAATCTATTATTCTATGTTCTATGTTCCTGCAGAGGTAACATTCCAAGAATGCAAATATTAGAAGCAGATGCAGGAGCATGCTTTTTCCCACCTCCTTTGCCTGCTACCTCCCAGCTAAGAGTGAGCTCACGCGGTCCGCGTGAAAAGTGCAAGGGACTAGGTCAAGAGCAGAGGTCAACGTGCAAATCTGAGACTAATGGCAGAAGAGCAGAGGCAGCTTCTAAAAGATGAACCGGTCTACCAAAAAATGTGAATTTTTGCTTTGTCTGCCAACAGTCCAAAAATATGATGATGATAATAATAAAAGAAAGAAAGAAAGAAAGAAAGAAAGAAAGAAAGAAAGAAAGAAAGAAAGAAAGAAAGAAAGAAAGAAAGAGAGAGATAGAGAGAGAGAGAGAGAAAGAAAGAAAGAAAGAAAGAAAGAAAGAAAGAAAGAGAAAGAAAGAAGAAGAAAGAAAGAAAGAAAGAGAGAGAGAGAGAGAGAGAGAAAGAAAGAAAGAAAGAAAGAAAGAAAGAAAGAAAGAAAGAAAGAGAAAGGAAAGAAAGAAAGAAAGAAAGAAAGAAAGAAAGAAAGAAAGAAAGAAAGAAAGAGGAAAGAAAGAAAGAAAGAAAGAAAGAAAGAAAGAAAGAAAGAAAGAAAGAAAGAAAGAAAAAGGAAAGAAAGAAAGAAAGAAAGAAAGAAAGAAAGAAAGAAAGAAAGAGAAAGGAAAGAGAAAGAAAGAAAGAAAGAAAGAAAGAAAGAAAGAAAGAAAGAAAGAAAGAAAGAAAGAAAGAAAGAAAGAAAGAAAGAAAGAAAGAAAGAAAGAAAGAAAGAGCAAACAGAGAAGAGCAACAAAGATGTTCAGGGGTTGTTGTTGTTGTTGTTAGTGGGACTGAAGGCTAAAACATATAAGGAACGGCTGCTGGAATTGGGAATGTCTAGACTCTAGTTTAATGAAGAGTGGTGACATGATAGCAGTCTTCCAATCTCTCAGGGGCTGCCCCAAAGAAGAGGCAGTCAAGCTATTCTCCAAAGCACCCGAGGGGCAGGACAAGAAGCAACGGATGGAAACTCATCAAAGAGAGAAGCAACCTGGAACTCAGGAGGAATTTCCTGACAGTGAGGACAATTCACCAGTGGAACAACCTGCCACCAGAAGCGTTGAATGCTCCACCACTGGAGGCTTTTAAGAAGAGACTGGGCAGCCATTGGTCTGAAACGGTATAGGGTCTCCGTTTCAGGGGGTTGGACTAGATGACCTCCAAGGTCCCTTCCAACTTTTTTATATCATCATCATCATCATTATTATTATTATTATTTATTAATAATAATCTGCCCCCCACTTGGGAAATTTTGCAGAGAGGAACCTGTCCCAGAAAAGCTACAAAAGGCAAGAATCGACCCGGACCCCCGACCAAAACCTGGGCGCTTCTTTGGACAAAGGGGTCTTGCGGTGCTGGTTCCCCCCCTCCGCCCCGCCCTCCAGCATTTGCCTAAGCTCTGCCCGCTGCCGAGGGTGGCAAGTTAGCGAGGCAGCTCTCCAGCTTAACGCCGAGCGTCTCCTTTGATCTCGGCTGTCTCCTGGCTGCCTTCCCAGCCAGCCGCCACCTTCCCGGGGAAGTCATTAAAAACGCGAGTGTCAGCTGCGGAGATTAGGCAGAGGAGAGCTACACCTGAGCCCCCCCCTGAGCCCCCCCCCATGGTGGTGGAGACCGGGGCATTTTGATCAGCCCCCAACTAATGAAGGCAGGATTCACAGGCAGCTTGTCACCGTTCCTTGGGCGTCGCTTGGCAGCCCCGGATCGCCTAAATGAGACTGATGACTTGGCAGCTCTGGATCCAAGATTGAAAAGACAAGCCAGACTTCCAAAATTATTTGGGGCTGGGGGGGGGGAACGGGAGGCAGGGGGGGGAAGAGGGCCCTGGCCCACAGTCTCAGAGCTGCTGGGGAAGGGGTTTCTTGCCTCCTGCCAGCTGATGGCTGCGAGGACCCTCAGCCCACCCACCCACCCCCAAGCAGGGTCTTCATGAGCCCGCTGCAGGGATTGGGGGAGAGGGGGTTGAGAGAAAGAAAACCAATATTTGGAGGCACGTTTTCTCCCGCCGGCGGGATGCCAGGGGGATGCCGCCCCCCCCTCCCCCACAAAAGCTGAGGCTGGGGTCTCCTGCTTGCCCGATTCCAGAGCAGTTCGGCGGTCCCCTTTCTGCCTTCAAGCACGCAGGTGTGCAGCCTCCTGCCTGAACCCTCAGGGAGGCAGGTTGCCGGGTTTTTTGGCAGCCTCTAACCGTTCCGCTGGAGATGCTCGCGCCTCCACCTTGGCAGGAACGACGCTGCTGGAGGGGAAAAAAACAGCGTTTCGCCGCCTGGTAGCCTTGGGAGCTGTGATTTGTCAGGCTTGGCACCAGCCAAGTCACTTGGTACCCAAACTCCAGACTTGGTGGGGAGGAGGAGGAGGAGGAGGAGGAGGAGGAGGAGGAGGAGGAGGAGGAGGAGGAAGCAGTGGGGAGCACAGGCCCCGCTGGTGTGAGCTTGCCCAAAGCAGGAGCAGAAACTCCCGATCAACTTATCGTGTGGCGGGCAGAGCGCCAGGCCTGGCGAAAGCTGGGCGGCTTGGCGAAGCCCACCGGCCTGCTCTCCTTTCAGCCACAGCTGCCAGGCCTGGTTTGATCCTTTCAGCTCCTGGCAGCCCCTCCACGTGAAATTCCGGCGAAAGAAAAAATAATAATTTCAGCTGGCTATTATTGCCTGTCACCGATTTTATACACACACACACACACACAGATAAATATTGTGCGCTGGGTTGCTGTGGCACTGGCTCTCTTGGGATGCCAAAAGCAGAGCAAAGGCAGGGCGGGCAGAAGATGTGTGGGGGGGGGAGAACAGGGGGGGGTGTAAAAAAAAAACCCAGTTTCCTCGCCTTCAAATAAATGCTAATTTCTTTTAACCGCAGAAGGCTTTTTTTTTTTTGCTGAGCGGCTTCAGGAGCAGGGAATACATATCAGAGGAAACGGGGGTGGGGGGGGGTGGTGAAAAAAAACAACCCGGCTGATTGTCTTTTCCAGCAATCTTCAGCTGCGGCTTTCATTAAGCTTGTTTAATTAGATTCCAGATGCTAATTTGCAAGTTGAAACCAGAGGGTGCAGGACGGTGTGCCTTTGAATCGCTGCTGCTCTGTGATGTGATGGACTTTAGAAAGAGGCCGCCAACCGCCTGGCAATTAGCCACCAGTCCGCCTCGACCGAATGTATGGATCTGGCTTGGCATCTGCTTTAATGGGAGAGGGCCTCAAACCCTCAAACCCCCTTCCCACCCCACCCGTGACAAATTGGGAAGTGGGGGGAGCGATCGAGGCCTTTTGGACCCCAGGGACTCTGCCTGGAGGCGGGTGGAGGGTTCAGAAGAAGCTCCCCCCCCCAAAAAAAAATTATCTGAACCAGCAACCGCAAGCCATCCTGCAGGACTTTCACAGCTACACAAAGAAAGGTGTGGGTGGGGGGAGTGGGAGTGGGTGGTTACCTCCATCTCAGGTTTGAACTTGTCCTCGAAGACCGCCATGGCTGCCAGGGATCCCGAACCTAAAACCCACCAAAGGAGAGAAGAGCCGTTAAGTTTGTAGAGTTTCCCCCCTTAATTCTTCAATCTCTCTCCCTGTGTCTCTCTCTTTCATCTACCTCTCTCTCTCTCTCTCTCTCTCTCTCTCTCTCTCTCTCTCACATCTCTCTCTTCTATCCATCTATCATCTATCGATCATCTATCTCTATCTACGTCACTCTCTCACCTATTTACCTAATCTATATCTACATTGGGGGGGACTGGAGGCTAAAACATATAGGGAACGGTTGCTGGAATTGGGTACGTCTAGTTTAACGAAGAGAAGGACGAGGGGGGACAGGATAGCAGCCTTCCAATATCTCAGGGGCAGCCCCAAAGAAGAGGCAGTCAAGCTATTCTCCAAAGCGCCCGAAGGCAGGACAAGAAGCAAGGGATGGAAACTAACCAAAGAGAGAAGCAACCTGGAACTAAGGAGAAACCTCCTGACAGTGAGGACAATTAACCAGTGGAACAACCTGCCTCCAGGAGCGGTGAATGCTCCACCGCTGGAAGTTTTTAAGAAGAGACGGGACAGCCATTGGTCTGAAATGGTATAGGGTTTCCCACCTGAGCAGGGGGTTGGACTAGATGACCTCCAAGGTCCCTTCCAACTTATTATTATTACTTACCTCCCCTCCCTCCATTTACCTCTCTCTCTTATCTACCTCTCTATCTCTATATGTCTCTCATCTATCTATATCTACATCTTTCTTATCTATCTCTGTCTCTCTCATCTATCTATATCACTCTATCTATCTATCTATCTATCTATCTATCTATCTATCTATCTATCTATCTATCTATCTATCTTTCATCTCTCTCATCTATTTACCTATCTATATCTACATCACTCTATCTACGTACCTCTCTCCCTCCATTTACCTCTCTCTCATCTATCTCTCTACGTCACTCTCTCTCTCTATCTCTACGTCACTCTCTCATCTATTTATATCCACATCACTCTCCCATCCATCCATCCATAAATCCATCCATCCATCTAGAATAAAGGAAGAGGGATGTCAACCCTGAACTATATAACAGAGTTATTTATTTTTTTTAAAAAAAAATAGAAGCATTGCTCCTGCTTATGTAAAGGCAGAACTAACAGAGAGAGTAACATGTAGCCTTGCTTTGACAGGGTGCTGCTCACAAGGCAGCCCAGAGCATTTTCCAAAATTTTTTAAGAATTCAGAAACGTAAGAAAAGGGCCCGGCATGCCATCCTGCCCACATCTGCCAGCCCAAGGTAAGCAGAGGGATCTTAAAGCAACCCCCCCTTGAGAGAGAATGAGCAGGCCTCCAACCCTAAGGACCGCTTGGGGTCCTTCAAAGGGAAAGGAGTCCAAATCCCATCAGGAGCAGCCGAGTCGTTCAGAAGACCTGAAGCAGTGCTTCAAATTCTGCTTTTAGTCCTTCTTGGGTTCAGGATTGGGGCTTGTGCAGGCAGGTAGCATCAAGACACTCGTTGCTGGAAGCTTTTGAGACAAGCTAAGCACGAACTTTCAACGCATTTACGCCGGCGGATGAAAACAAGAGGGCCAGATAAGGAATCTGAGAATGGTCCACACGTCCCATCGGGGGCTCTGCCAGCTTCCAAGAAATTTTAAAAGGGGCCCAATCAAAAGCCTCCCCTCTCTCTTCAAGGGTGACCCCCAAATTCATGCACACCGCCAGCAAACACACATTTTTTTAAAAAAACGGCAAAGAATCAACCCCCTTAATCCTGCTTCGTTCCAAAACACACACACACACACACACACTCCAAAGTTAAATCTGCTTTGTGTTGCAGGCCCTCTAGATCACTCCATTGTTTATTTATTTTATTTATTTTAATTCCATTTATATCCCGCCCTTCTCCGAAGACTCAGGGCGGCTTACAAGCTTAGCGGTAGCCTTCATTCTATTCCGTTGTTGTTGTTCTTGTTGTTTTGGAAGTCAACACAAAGTGACCCACAATTTTTTATACCAATTAGGAAGGGTAGGGGGGGGTAGGCTGTGGGGGTTTTTTTTTTGGCATTTATGGCCTTTTTAACTTTTTTTTTTTTTTGCATACCGCATATCTATTTAACAGGGGTCAGCTAGCCAGCTTCTTCTCCACTTAAAATGATTTGTGTACATCGCTTGGCCAACTCGGAGGGTTTAGTAAGGAAAAGGAAAAAAAAAGGGGGGGTGGAGAAAGACGGGCGATTAAACCCCCGTTTCAAATGAGAGGACCTGCTGGTTTTATCACGTCTGCTGAATGTATAATGAAAAGGCAGCCGCTGACAAGTGACATTGCCGGAGAAAATGCAAGACGATCTTATCTCCCACCATTTAAGGGAGCCCAATTACAGATCAAGCTTAAAAGGGGGGGGGGGGGAAGGAAGAGGCAGCAGACTTACAGACACCAATCAATGAACATGGTAATCCCAGAAAATTTGACAGCTTCTCCTATTATAACAAGGCTGCCGTGGTGGCTAAGGACCGTTATCTTTTACAGGGGGGCAAACCTGCCACCGTTTCTAAGCTGGAGGACGGGCCCAGAGCATCGTTTCGCCCTGCGGGGCAACGGATTGTCCGCTTCAGCCACGGATCCATCGAAAAAGGTTTTTTGGGGAGGGAAAAAAAACCCAAAATAAAAAAGGGGTTTTTTTAAAAAAAAAAAAAAAAGGAAAGGAAAGGAAAGGACACGGCAAGGTCCCTAATAGGGGTTGTCCATTGTCCAAAGCTTTAAAAAAGAGACAGCCAGACTGAATTCAGGCTTGGGGCAATGTTGATGAGGTAAGGTAAAAGCACATCAAAAAATCTTTTTTTTAAGCAGGATTTTTTTAAAAAAACAAAACAAAAACCCCCCCCCCAAAGCTGGAGGGAGAAAGGGGAAGATACGCTAAATTTTTTTAGCTAATGAGGGAGGGAAATTTAGGAGCCAAACTTGGCACCTACTGCTTTTCGGTTCGCGTACTAGCGAAATTTCTATCTCATTTGCGTTGGGAACATCATTAAGAGACCACCGTACAGGTAGGAAACTGCAACCTCAGACACCTTGACACCTGCCCAGGTGCAATGCCTTGATTGCTCTCATCCTACCTAGGACAAGACAAGGAAGGTGGATTACTGTATCCATGAATGGATGGAGGTGTTCTAGGGTGCCCACCCCATTCATGCCCTTAAAATGCAGTGCTGGAGACAAGAACTATGAGGAGCTCTGATCTGGTTTCAAGCCGGTGGCTGAAGGACCCTCCCCACCGTGTCCGAAAGTCCGTAGAATTGCTCCCAGGGCCATCAGTCAAGTTTGAAAAAGCAACCTTGCCATTCCGTTTAAAGAAGGGTCTGGAAATGCAGGTGGCACTCCAAAATCTGTTTGGGATCCAGGAACAAAGAAAGGGAGGATCGAAGTTCAAGGTATCTCCTTTCCAGAGACACGGGATGGGCTTCTAAAAGCCTAGGCTTCACCAAGAACGGTACAGAGAAGGGCAACAACGATGATCAGGGGACCGGAGGCTAAAACATACAAGGAACGTTTCCTGGAATTGGGTACGTCTAGTTTAATGAAGAGAAGGACCAGGGGTGACGTGATAGGAGTGTTCCAATCTCTCAGGGGCTGCCCCAAAGAAGAGGGAGTCAAGCTATTCTCCAAAGCACCTTCTGAAGGCAGGACAAGAAGCAACGGATGGAAACTGACCAAGGAGAGAAGCAACCTAGAACTAAGGAGGAATTTCCTGATTGTGAGAACAATTAACCAGTGGAACTACCTGCCTCCAGGAGCTGTGAATGCTCCAACACTGGAAGTTTTTAAGAGGAGACTGGACAGCCGTTTGTCTGAAATGGTATAGGGTCTCCTGCCTGAGCAGGGGTGGGCTGGGACTAGATGACCTCCAAGGTCCCTTCCATCATCATCATCATCATCATCATCATCATCATCATCATCATTATAATGTTCCTTGGATCCTTCCTCTATCATCATCATCATTATCATCATTATTATTATTAGAATGTTCCTTGGATCCTTCCGCTATCATCATCATCATCATCATCATCATCATCATCATCATCATCATCATTATTATTATTATTATTATTATTATTATTATTATTATTATTATTATTATTATTATTATGTTCCTTGGATCCTTCCGCTATCATCATCATCATCATCATCATCATCATTATTATTATTATAAGAATGTTCCTTGGATCCTTCCGCTATCATCATCATCATTATTATTATTATTATTATTATTATTATTATTATTATTATTATTATTATTATTATTATTATTATTATTAGAATGTTCCTTGGATCCTTCCGCTCTCCTCCATTAAACCCCTCCTGAAATCTCCACTGCTCCTGGGGGGGGGGGGGAGAAAAAAAATCTCTTTTTTGAGAGAGAACCACTCAGAGAACTGAACTTCCTTGTTCCCCACCCCGCCCTCAGCTCCCGAGGACCTGTTTGTGGCAGCGCCCGCTGGCCACCCGCTGGGGCTCGCCGCCATGTGGAAAGAGTAACACGCTCAGATTTGTCTAATCCATCAGTGTCGGCAGCCCCTGACAAGGCACTCCTTCACCCGACCTCATTGTTATTCAATTTTTCAGCTCAAATCCGGTGCTCTCTGCAGACCCATTGATCGGTATCATTTTTCACTCGAGTTGCGGAATGAGAAGGCCGGTCTCTTGGTGGCCCTGGCTGCGTGGCAGACAGCCGCTGCCAACGGAGGAAGAGGAGATTTATGAATATGAAACGACTCCGGTGCCCAGAGACCAGGCTGAGCCACTGGAGGTGTTCTCGCTGCTTCCCGAGGCCTCCGAATCCAGACTTTCGCACGCCGTAATTTTATGCATGCATTTCATTTGACGGAGCCGTGGCCGGGAGCTTTGCGAGGCAGCCCGCAATCAGACGATCCTGCCTCGTTTGCTGAAATCTACCATTTGTCCTTTGTCAGCATAAACACTTTAATTTGATGTTTTCACTCCTGAGTAAGCACAGAGTAGGTTTTAAGCTCCTTCTGAGAAAGGACACGGCGCTTTTCTCCCCCCCCCCCCCGGGCTTAGAATTTGGACGCCCGTTTGCTACGGCGCGAGGGGTAGAAATGCACGCTGGAAGCCTTGACGGTTTGCAGCCACGCTAGGAAAGCAGGCAATTAGCATCCTGCTTCTAACGACGCTGGAAAAATCATTAGCAGAGATCTGTGCATGTGGCATTTAGCATCCCATCAGTAAGGTGCCGTTGTATCCGTGCTGTGATGTCTACGATTTCTAGGTTTACACAAATGCACCCTTTGAGCCACCCACGGTGACCCTCGCTGCTTCTGGGTCAACAAAAGGTAAGGGTCTTCCACACATATCTACCAGGGGTTTAATAAAGCCCTGGTTGTGTAAATGTCTAGGGAGATTCTCCAGGTCATGGTTGTCGCAAAGATGCTTTTTTTTTCCCCTCCCTCGAGAAGGCAACTGGACTTTTTTTTCCTTGAAAATGTTTCGCTTCTCATCCAAGAAGCTTCTTCAGTTCTCCAGCTCCTTGGATGAGAGGCTAAATGCCTTCGGGGGGGGGGGGGAGTCCAGTTGCCTTCTGGGGAAAAAAAGCACCTTTTGGACATTGTGGACTTCAACTCCCAGAATTCCCCAGCCAACATGAATTCTGAGAGTAGAAGCCCACACATCTTAAAAACTGCACACACCCCAGGCCCAACAGCTAGCAACAACAGCGCTAAGAAGATGGAAGGTGGAATCAGATGCCATTCTCTTTCTTGCAGACACAATTTTGTTCCCCGCAGTTCCGGAGACCCACCAACTTCTACGGAGATGCCGCTGTCGTTTGAATAACAAAGAACACGATGCATTTACTACCTAGATCCCGATAACTTTGAAGAAGCTAAATGATGCTGGCTCTTTAAAGAAACTGGGAATGGAAAGATTTCCCTGGCCAAACTCTAAAACTCTGCCAATGTTGAGATAACAAATCGTTAATTTTGCGGCGAGATTGCTCTCTGCGGTACTGAATTTTCTGCAGATCCTGGAAAATAAATAGCCAGGTTCCTGAATCAATGCCTACAAACTTCGCTTCGGTTTCATGTTGCCTCCTTCTACGAAAAAGCCCTGTGGATCACACAAAGACAGTCTTCCCAGGAATTCTAAAACTCGAGACAATTTTGGAAGCAAATCCTGGTTTAAAACTAACTGCGATGAGCGTTGGGTGAATTATTTAAAACGTGGTGTTTAAAAAAGTAGCATTTCACTTTTCCTACTTGGGAGGGGTTATGATTCCTCAAAGCAAACCATTGGAAAGCTAAACAACACAGTTTCAATCTAAACTCTTTTTAAGTTACCGTAAGTATGCTTTAGAACAAAATAATAACACAGCAGCACAGTGCAAATGCTTGGAAGCAATTTCAAAAATAGGTGTTTTTTTTTAAAACAATCAACAGACTTGGACACTAAGGGGTTTTTTTTTCTGCTTAAAAAAAAAGGAACATTCTACATCATCTCCCAGAAGGTCAGCAATAAGGAAATGGAAAGGGATCCAAGAATCTGGATGCAGAGGAGAAAAAAGTCCCCTCACCAGTCCAGTCCTGCCCAATCCTGTTAATTCTCCAGGAATTCCGGACCAATTGCAAGAATCCCCCAACATGGCTGGACTACAACAAGCTAACGCCATCACCGGGATGAGGATAGGATGGGATAGAATAAAGGATAGGATAGGATGGGATGGAATAGGATAGGATGGGATGGGATGGGATAGGATAGGATAGGATAGGATAGGATAGGATAGGATAGGATAGGATAGGATAGGATAGGATAAAGAATGGAATGGAATGGAATGGAATGGAATGGAATAGAATATGGAATGGAATGGAATGGAATAGGATAGAATAGAATAGAATATGGAATGGAATGGAATGGAATGGAATGGAATGGAATGGAATGGAATGGAATGGAATGGAATGGAATAGAATAGAATATAGAATAGGATAGAAAGAATAGGATAGGATAGGATAGGATAGGATAGGATAGGATAGGATAGGATAGGATAGGATAGGATAGGATAGGATAGGATAGGATAGAAAGAGTAAAGTAGAGTAGAGTAGAATAGAATAGAATATGGAATGTAGAATAGAATAGAATATGGAATGTAGAATAGAATAGAATATGGAATGTAGAATAGAATAGAATAGAATAGAATAGAATAGAATAGAATAGAATAGAATAGAATAGAATAGAATAGAATAGAATATGGAATGTAGAATAGAATAGACTAGACTATAGAACAGAACAGAATGTAGAATAGAATGTAGAGTAGAATAGAGTAGAACAGAATAGAATATGGAATAGAATAGAATATAGAAGAGAAGAACAGATTATAGACTAGACTAAAATATAGAAGAGAATATAGAATAGAATATAGAGTAGAATAGAATAGAGAACAGAACATAGACTAGACTAGACTAGACTAGAGTAGAATATAGAACAGAACAGAATATAGAATAGAATAGAATAGAATATGGAATAGAATAGAATATAGAATATAAAGTAGAGTAGAACAGAACAGAACAGAACAGAATAGAATAGAATAGAATAGAATAGAATAGAATAGAATAGAATAGAACAGAACAGAACAGAACAGAACAGAATAGAATAGAATATAGAGTAGTGTAGAGTAGAGTAGAATAGAATAGAATCTTGGAAGGGACCATGGAGGTCTTCTAGTCCAGCCCCCTGCTCAAGCAGGACAACCTATACCGTCTCAGACAAATGAGTTTTCCTGGGTGATCTCAATCCCTTTTGCATGTGTCAATAAACTTTTCCAATGAAACCCAATATTTCTCAACTTCAGCAATTTTAAGATTTGTGCCCTTCAGCTCTCAGACTTCACGTCGGCTGGGCAATTCTGGGAATTGAGGTACCCCCCTCTTACGGTTGCTGAGACACTGGTTTAAAAAGGCCAATCCGGAGTCCCGCTTAGACCCCGATCATATCAAAGCTTCCAAACGGTGTCAAGGACAGCCACGCAGATAGAAAATGCACTAACACGAGGGATCCTCGACTTAACGACCGTTAACTTGAGCCCAAAATTTCTGTCGCTAAGCCAGATATTTGTTAAGTGAATTTCGCCCCATTTTGTGACCTTTCCGGCCACAGTTGTTAAGTGAATCAACGCGGTCCTTGAGTTAATAACACGGTCGTGCAGCTGAATCTGGTTTCTCTGCTGACTTGGCTTCTCAGAAGGACACAAAAGGGGATCAGGCGGCCCCCGGGGACGCTGCGACCGTCATAAATACGAGTCAGCTGCCAAGTGTCTGTACTTTGCTCATGTGACCCCGGGGATGCTGCAACGGTCGTGTGAAAAGCAGTGCTACCTCACTGTTTACAGTGCCGTTGTGACTTTGAACAGTCACTAAATGAAACCGCTGTAAGCCAAGGACTGCCTGTATGGAAATTATTTGCAAACCGGTTTGGGCTGGTAGATTTTGTCCAAAGAAAATCAAGCTATTCTCCAAAGCACCAGAGGGCAGGAGGAGAAACAATGGTTGGAAACTGATCAAAGAGAGAAGCAACCTGGAATTAAGGAGAAAATTCCTAACAGGGAGGACAATTAACCAGTGGAACGGCTTGCCACCAGAAGTTGTGGGGGCTCCGTCACTGGAGGTTTTTAAGAAGAGGAAGACGCAACGTATTTTCATATATGGTGGACCTGCAAAAAGGTCAAGGCTTTTTGGATAAAAATTTGGTGGAATATGCAGAAGATCTTTAAGCAAAGGATAAAGTTTTGTCCGCAACTGTTTTTGTTGGGCATAATTACAGAAGCTACTGTGGTGGACGTTAAGTTGATGTTGAATTTAATCACAGCAAGACTTTTAATAGGTCAGTATTGGAAGAAGGAGGAACTGCCGACTATAGAAGAATGGACTCTAAAAGTTTCTGACCTGGCGGAAATGGCAAAGATTTCGGCTTATTTGAAAGATCACTCGCAAGAACGTTATATTATGGAGTGGAAAAAGTGGATTGATTATATCCAGAACAAATATGGGACTAAGAAATTTCATTTAGCATTTGAGTAAGTTTCCTTTTCTGTTCTCTTTTCTTTTTATATGTAATATTAATATTGCTTGTAATCATTTTATATGAGCTAGAGGGTGATAGAATTAATAGTTTATTGTTGTTAGCGTATGGATGCTTATGATTGTTCTTTGTTTCTATGCCCTGTATTTAGCTCTGGGAACTCGGGGGGGGGGGGAATGGGTGGGAGGGATAGGGTGGGTTAGGTAGGGGATGGGGGAGGGGGGATTGTTAAAGTTAAAATGTACTGTAAAACTTTTCAATTAAAAAAAAAAGAGAAGAGGATAGACCAGGGGTAGGCAACCTCGGCTCTTTTATGACTCATGGAATTCAACTCCCAGAATTCCTGAGTCAGCTGTGCTGGGCTAGACAGTCACTTGTCTGAGATGGTATAGGATCAGTGATGGCGAACCTTTGAGAGACCGAGTGCCCAAACTGCAACCCAAAACCCACTTATGTATTGTCGGGTGCCGGGTGGGCGTGGCCCATTGGGTGGATGCGGCCCATTGGGTGGGCGTGGCCCATTGGGTGGGCGTGGCTGCAGTGGTAACAGCAGACTGGGTGGGACTAAAAAGTTCAATCAATTCCAACTTTGCAAGATCTTTTTTTTCCCCCACGAGAAGTTGAAATCGATTGATTGAAACTTTTCTCCTTTTTTTTTTTTGCACACGGCATCGGAGGCCGAAAGCGAAAAGGTTTTATAAAACCCAGCTGAAGGCCTAGGACTGGGGCGATGGCGCGCGTGCCCACAGAGAGTGCCATAGGTTCGCCACCACGGGTATAGGTTCTCCTGCCTGAGTGTGTGTGGGGGGGGGGGGGTTGCACTAGAAGACCTCCAAGGTCCATCTTTATTATTATTATTATTATTAAAATCTGAGTTTTGCACAAGGTGAAAGGTGGAAAGTTAACAAAGCAATCCTGAGAACACTTGCTCAGACGTTGCAAGGAGCCTAAGGTCTTCCTTCAAAACAAAACAAAACAGAACAATGGAAGGAAAAGGATTTGCATAGCTGGATAAAAAGAGGTAACTTTTTAGAAGAGCCTTGGTGGAGCAGTGGGCTAATGCCTCCTTAAGTAACACCAGCTGCCTGCAATTAGTGCAGGTTCGAGTCCCACCAGGCTCAAGGTTGACTCAGCCTTCCATCCTTCTGAGGTAGGTAAAACGAGGACCCAAATTATTGGGGGCAATTAAGCTGACTGTAAAAATGCCGCTTGGGGGTGTGTGTGAAAGCCCTAATAAGCAGGCATCTACATAGAATGAAGGCTATTGCTAAGCACATTGATTTGTGCTTCTTATTGTAAGCCGCCCTGAGTCTTCGGAGAAGGGCGGGATATAAATGGGATTAAAAAAAAAAAACTGGACACAATGGGAATTTCTTAGGAGGAGGAGATCCTAGTTTCTTCCTGAGAGTAAATTCTCAGTTGGCTTGTTTTCTCTTATTAGGTTCAGGAAAGAGTATTTGTTAAGTTAGCCAGGCAGAAGAGAAGAGAAGAGAAGAGAAGAGAAGAGAAGAGAAGAGAAGAGAAGAGAAGAGAAGAGAACGGAGAGGAGAGGAGAGGAGAGGAGAGGAGAGGAGAGGAGAGGAGAGGAGAGGAGAGAAGGGAGTGGAGTGAAGAGAAGAGAGTGGAGTGGAGTGGAGTGGAGTGGAGTGGAGTGGAGTGGAGTGGAGTGGAGTGGAGAGAAGAGAAGAGAAGAGAAGAGAAGAGAAGAGAAGAGAAGAGAAGAGAAGAGAAGAGAAGAGAAGAGAAGAGAAGAGAAGAGAAGAGAAGAGAAGAGAGTGGACTGGAGTGGAGTGAAGAGAACAGAGTGGAGTGGAGTGGAGTGGAGTGGAGTGGAGTGGAGTGGAGTGAAGAGAAGAGAAGAGAAGAGAAGAGAAGAGAAGAGAAGAGAAGAGAAGAGAAGAGAAGAGAAGAGAAGAGAAGAGAAGAGAAGACAAAAATCCAAACAAAACAAAAATCCAAAACAAAACGAGTGGGGAAGATCTTTGCGGTTTTGGTTCACTAACCACTTACTACATGCACTCATCCTACATTCGCACGCGCACCAAGATAATGTAGGATTCAGCAGCTTAATAATCTATCTGTTTCAGGACCCATTTATAAATATTAATCCCATTTCATCTTTTATGTTAATTCATGTAAGGGGCTGGGGAGAATATTACATCATAAATCCTAGAATAGCATTCTTTCCAAAAAAAAAAAAAAAAAAACAACGAGGGAGAAGACTTGTGTGCACAGAATAAATAATGCAAACACTTTCTAGGGGGACCGTGGCACCATCTATTGGCCTGAAGAGGGCCTCGCTCGATTAAACCTCAGATCTGGAGATCCTGTGGATCCCCGGGCTTGTCTGAACGAGTGCGCAGGGAAAAAAAAAAAAGAATCCTGCAAAACGTACCGATAATCTCAACTGAAATGGACCATTATTGAGCCCCAAATTTCTATGGCTAAGCGAGACCACTGTTAAGTGATTTTTGCTCCGTTTCGCGACCTTTTTTTTTTGCCACGGCTGTTAAGTGAATCACAGCCTTCATTCAGTAATGTAGTTGTTAAGTGAATCTGGCTTCCTCATTGGTCGGAAGGTGGCCAAGGGGGATGACGTGACCCCGGGACACTCCGACCGTCATAAATAGGGGGTCAGTTGCCAAAGCGTCTGGATTTTGATCACGGGACCGCGGGGGATGCTGCGACGGTCGCTAAGTGTGAAAAACAGCCGTGTGTCCCTTTTTTCAGTCCCGCTGTGGAACTTTGAACGTAGTCGCTAAACTCAGCATCATAAGTTGAGGGCGATCTGCAGCCCATTATCCAATTATCGTTTCCGTTTATAACTGGGGTGTTATTTCTGATTGTACAGGAGCATTTTTCTGTGCCGCTTGGATAACGCTTCTTAAAGACATTAAGCGTAGGAATTCTGAGAAAGACTGCATGTAAGACTCCACTGCCTTGGGCTAATGCCTCCTTAAGTAACACCAGCTGCCTGCAATTAGTGCAGGTTCGAGTCCCACCAGGCTCAAGGTTGACTCAGCCTTCCATCCTTCCGAGGTAGGTAAAATGAGGACTCAGATTGTTGGGGGCAATTAAGCTGACTTTGTAATAATGCCGCTTGGGGTGTATGTGAAAGCCCTAATAAGCAGGCATATACATAGAATGAAGGCTACTGCTAAGCTTGTAAGCCGCCCTGAGTCTTCGGAGAAGGGCGGGATATAAATGGAATTAAAATAAATTAAAAAAAATATTTAATTTTACATGTACTAACTGCAGCAAGAATTGCATTTGCCCAATATTGGAAAAAATGAAAACCTACCAACAGAAGAAGAACCAATGAAGAAAATCTTTAGAGTTTGCAGCAATGGACAGATTGAGTTGAAAGAGAAAAGAGAAAAAGATGATTCGGTGTATTTTAGGACATGGGATAATTTTTATCAATGGCTAGAAAAACGAGTTAGAGAGAAAGAAATGTGATATGTAATGTTGAATATATACTAGTAAGACTATTGAGCGATTAATTAACATATTGTTTATGATATTATTGTTTTTTAAATACATGAACTCTTAGCTACGAAGGAGACCGAAACTGTATGGGTCTCTCCTCCATTTACAATTATTCATTTAATGACTGTTTCAAGTTATGATGGCAGTGAAAAAAAACGCTTTGGGGCCATTTTTCACACTGATAACCGCTGCAGCATCCCCATGTTCACAGGATTTACACCGACAACTGACTTTATGACGGTCGCAACGCCTGTGTGTTTGTGTGTGTCAGGTGATCCCCTTTTGCGACCTTCTAGCTGGCAAAGCCAATGGGGAAGGCGCTTTCACTTAACAACCGTCGTCACTAACCTCACAACTGCAGGGATTCAGCCTAGCAACTGTGGCAATAGAGGACGTAAGATGAGGCAAAATTCAGGTGAACGGCTGCCTCGCTTAGCGACAAGAGATTTTGGGCCCCACGGTGGCTCATTAAGTTGAGTCTGTATCTGTATTCTTTCTCCTTCGAACTTAGATCAGGGGTCCTCAACCTTGGCAACTTGAAGACTTGTGGGCTTCAGTTCCCAGAATTCCTCAGCCAGCTGTCTGAGGAATTCTGGGAGTTGAAGTCCACAAGTCTTCAAGTTGCCAAAGTTGAGGACCCCTGTTTTAGACAGTTGTTTTACAGTCTGCTTTTTTTTCTGGAAGACAAAAACAACTTCAGGCTGGGTGGATGGCCTCCCTCTTTGCAGATTCCTCTCCAATCCTCAAGAGTCTGGAGAGAGGATCAAAGCCTCCATTAAAGCAGCCAAGAATTTCACTTTCATTTTCTGCCCTATTAGCTGAATCATCGGTGGAAAAAAAAATTAAATGCTCTGGGTCCCCACTAGCAGGCAGCAAAGACACCGCACTCGGTTGTGCCAAGGAGCGTGGGACTCACCCATCGTGACGTAAGGCAGCTTGTCGGTCGAGCCGTGAGGATAAATGCTGTACAAGTGAGCGCCGGTGACATCGACCCCACCCAGAACTAAAGCCGCCCCGATATATCCCTGGTACCTGGAACACAAATAAATGAATATAAACCAAGAAGCATTAACAGCACGGAGAACGCAAGACAGACAAAAATAGGAGAGGATGGAGATCTCTTTCTGAGGTATGTTTGCACAGGACTTTACGAGTACAACTGAGCCTCAAATATATGTTAAGTGAGACCTTGATCACATCTCTCTCTCTCTCTCTCTCTCTCTCTCTCTCTCTCTCTCACACACACACACACACACACACACACACACACACACAGGGACGCTGCGACCGTCATAAATATGAACCAGTTGCCAAGCGTCTGAATTTTGACCTCCGTGGTCGTGGGGATGCTCCAACGGTCGCAACTGTGAAAAAGGATCTTAAGTCACTTTTTTTCAGGGCCATTGTAACTCTGAACTAAATGAACTGTTCTTAAGTCGAGGACTGCCTGCATTGGCCGTTCTCCCACGCTTGGTAAATCCCTTGGTTTAAAAGCAAGGCAAAACCGGGGGTGTGGGTTTAAATCGTGGCCCTTTTAGGACTGGTGGACTTCAACTCCCAGAATTCCTCAGCCAGGCACGCTGGCTGAGGAATTCTGGGAGTTGAAGTCCACCAGTCCGAAAAGGGCCACGTTTGAAGACCCCTGGTTTAAATTGTGGGTTTTTAACCGTGGGTTTCTCATGTTGCACTGTGTGTGAGTTGGGCAGCTCTATAAAGTAGTTTAATCAACAAACTAAAATTATAAATCAGACGGCCTTGAGTTGAGTGCACCCACCGGTTTTACGGGCAAATCTGACTATGTAGTTGAACCCCTCTTTTATCTGTATAAATTGTGCTCACATCTTCACTCTTTTTGACTCCTCTCCGAAGAAGTAAATCTCCGAGAGGTGGGCAGACAAGCCTTCTCGGCCCATAACAATCCAGCCCAGGCAACCATGAGGTACCTGAAAAGCATCTGCTTGAGCATCCGATTGGCCGTCACGACTCTTGGAAGCCGGCCGGTTGAAAGGGAATGAAGCTCCATGTTTGACGAGATCATCTGGGTGGTCATTTCGGTGTCCGCAGCCGTTCCGGCCCCACAGCAGCTGCGAGAGTAAAACAGCAGGATTTTAGGCACCTCTTGAGCCCCACTGAAACCTATCGGCCTTTCCAGGCCCAAGGAAACTTGCTGTCAGGCGTCTACGGAGATTCTCAGTCATCCAGCTCCTGGTTCTCCCAAAGATGCTTTTGCAAGAGCCAACTGGACTTCGAAGAGGTTTCGCTTCTCATCCCAGACGCTTCTTCAGCTCTGACTGACTGGGCACAACCCGCTCGTGACCTCCCGGTTAGACTACTGCAATGCTCTCTATATGGGGCTGCCCTTGAGGACCACTCGGAGGCTTCAGCTGGTGCAGAATGCAGCCGCGCGAGTAGTAATGGGAGTGTCCTGATACTCTCATGTAACACCTCTTCTCCGCGAGCTGCATTGGCTTCCAGTTGCCCTCTGGGTGAGATTCAAGGTGCTGGTGATAACCTATAAAGCCCTAAATGGCATGGGTCCGGATTACCTTAGGGAGCACCTGCTACCAGCATCAGCTTCCCATCGTCCTGTGCGCGCCCACAGGGAGGGCCTCCTTAGGGTTCCGCCGGTTAGAGATTGCCGGCGGGTGATTCCCAGGGGGAGGGCGTTCTCTGTGAATGCGCCCGCCCTTTGGAACGAACTGCCGATGGAGCTTCGGACTGCCCCCGACCTTCGCTCGTTTCGCCGGGACTTAAAAACCTGGTTGTTCGAATTGTCTGGCCTGGACTGAGGGATTTTAAATTTTAAAGTATTTTAATTAAATCATATTAAATTATATTAAATTAATTTTAAAATTTTAATTTTATTGTTATTATGAATTGTGGGCTTGTACTAATTTAATTCCATTTTATTCTCTTTTTGTATTGTTTTAACTGCCCTGTGAACCGCCCTGAGTCCTTCGGGAATAGGGCGGTATATAAATTCAACTAATAAATAAATAAATAAATAAAATCTTTCCATTTCCCAGCATCCAGCCAGAGCCGAAGAACCTTCTGGGGTGAGAAGCGAAACGCCTTCAAAGAAAAACAAGAAAGTCCAGTCGCCTCCTGAAAAAAGCCCCTTTGGGACAACCGGGACCTGGATGACGGAGAATCTCCATAGACATCCCCATACATGGATGGGGAAGAACAGGCTCCAGCTCAACCCGGCCAAGACCGAGTGGCTTTACGTATCGGCATCTCGTGTAGTCTAAGATCTTCCATCTTTGGTTATGGGGGGAGAGGTCTTGCCTCCCGTTGATAGGGCGCGCAACTTAGGCGTCCTCCTGGATGCACGACTCAGTTTAGAAGATCATGTTGGAGTCGTGGCCAGGGGGGCATTTGCACAGGTTCGCCTGGTGTGCCAGTTGCGACCCTATCTGGACTGAGATGCTTTACGTACAGTCACTCATGCGCTCGTCACCTCCCGGGTAGATTACTGCAATGCTCTCTACATGGGGCTGCCCTTGAAGACCACCGGGAGGCTTCAGCTGGTGCAGAATGCGGCCGCGCGGGTGGTGATGGGAGCATCCCAATACTCCCATATTACACCCCTCCTGCATGAGCTGCATTGGTTGCCGGTTGCCCTCCGGGTGAGGTTCAAGGTGCTGGTTCTTACCTATAAAGCCCTACATGGCTTAGGCCCGGGATACTTGCAGGACCGTCTGCTGCCAGGAACGAATTCCCATCACCCAGTGCGCTCACACAGAGAGGGCCTCCTCAGGGTGCCGTCAGCCAGACAATGTCGGCTGGCGACCCCCAGGGGGAGGGCCTTCTTTGGTGGAATCAACTCCCCCGGGAGCTCCGGATGGCCCCAGACCTTCGGTCCTTTCTCCGTGACCTTAAGACATATCTTTTCCAACAGGCCGACCTGGACTGATGATAATGGGGTTTTTAATTATGATTTTAAACATTTTTATTGGTTTTAGTGGGACTTTGACACAATTTAATTCTTTTTCAATATTTGTATTTATTTGTATTTTATTGTTGTTAGCCGCCCTGAGTCCTTCGGGAGATAGGGCGGCATACAAGTCTCATTATAAATAAATATATAAACAAATACATGTTATTTGCCCATTTGTTCACCCCATGCCCCCTCGCCCCCGCCCCCACCCCAGCTTTTGATGGCAGGATGCCAGCAGGGCACCAAGCCGAAGAGGGCAGAGCTGATGCTTGACTTTACGTTAACA
Organism: Vipera latastei; assembly: GCA_024294585.1. Lineage (NCBI taxonomy): Eukaryota > Metazoa > Chordata > Lepidosauria > Squamata > Viperidae > Vipera > Vipera latastei. Next base: position 7,222,626 of record CM044368.1, on the reverse strand, counting down.
CCCAAGACCAAGAGCATTCAAGAGGATACTGATCGTGTCACTGCATGTTGCTTGCCACTATTAGAATTTAGAATTAGAATTAAGAGTTGGAAGGGACCTTGTAGGCCTTCTAGTCCAATCCCCCACACCCCCCACTCAAGCAGGAGACCCTACACCACAGGTCTTCAAACTTGGCCCTTTGATGACTTGTGGACTTCAACTCCCAGAATTCCTCAGCCAGGCACACGTGCCTGGCTGAGGAATTCTGGGACTTGAAGTCCACAAGTCACAATAGGGCCAAGTTTGAAGACCCCTGCCATACACCATTTCTGACAGATGGCAGTCCAGGGTCTTGAATAGCTTCCAGAGACGAAGCTCTCACAACGTCTGAAGGCAAGCGGCTGGCTGTTTCGGGTGGAAACTGCTGGACCCCTTCCACTCACCTGCTCTGAGGTCACAGCACACCTGGCGATGGAGTGGGATCTGTTCTCGAGCAAATTCAGGCAAGACTGGGGCTCAATCATTTAATAAGCGCATGAAGATGGGGGTTTATTTTAGCTGGCTGCCCCCAGAGACAAAGTCTCTTCTTGAAGGCAAATTGTTCCACCGGTGGATTGTTCTCACAGTCAGAAATGCGTGGACATCTTCTCCTTTGACGAGGACAGGGGTAGGCAACCTTGGCTTTTTTTTTATGACTCGTGGACTTCAACTCCCAGAATTCCTTGAGCCAGCATGGCTGACTCAGGAATTCTGGGAGTTGAAGTCCATGAGTCATAAAAGAGCCAAGGTGGCCTACCCCTGGACTAGGAGCCGCCCCCCCCCCCAATGCATAAACCCCAGCCCTTCCCCACCAGGCAGACTTACTAGATGTTGGGAGCGATGAAATGGATCTTGGCACAGTTCTTGTCGGCCACCACCATCCCTTCGGTGGCCCGGGTGTCCGCCCCCAGCACGATACCGTCCTGGGGGAGGAGAAAGAAAGAAGGCTTCAGGCTATAGCCGGGCACCGAAACCGCCGGGGGGGGGGCATTCTCCCGGAGAGCCACCGCCTTCGGCCTTACCTTGTACACCACGCCAGCTATGGTGGTGCCCGTCTTGCGAGCGGTGGGCAGCCGAAGACCCTTCTGGGCCCCCTCTGCTTCCAGCTGGGCATTCCTGCAGAGGGAGAGAATGTGAAATGGTCTCACGAGGTCGATGGATCGTTAAGGTGCTTCCAAGTAAAAAGCAGAACGCAGAAATGCAATCGTATGATCTTTATTCAAGGATAGATTAGAGAGAAAGAATTACTCGGCATGGAGGCATCCATGCCTGCATGTGAGAGAGAACAAAAGAACAGAAGTAGACTAGAAGAGAGCAGAACTAGAGCAAAGAGCAGCCCCTTGAGCAGAGGTATTTATGGGGGGTCTCAGCCCCTCCCTAACCATAAAACTCTCTCGCCAATGGGGCTGCAGGGGCCGGGGACCCCTGACTCATCAGTGGAAGCAAAGAAGCCTCTTTGCTCCCATCTGATGACCTTTTGGGGGAACTGCCATGGCTGGCACAAAAACATCTAACAGAGAAGCCGTCAGGAGGTCAGTCAATGCCAGCATCCCCCATCCTGGACTTATTGGGGGGTGGGGAGGTGGGTAGGGGGAGGAAACCTTCGCCCCCTCCCCACCTGGAGCCGAAAAAGTGGGGATCCACTCAAAAGGGGGGGTTGGTTTGGGAAGGGAGGGGCAATCCTCGCATTCCAACACCCCCCACCCCCAGGTTGCGATTCCCTGCCCGGAAGCGCGCCGGACTCCAACTCCCAGCATGCCTCAGCGGGGGCTCCAAGGCCGGGGCTTCTGGGAGGAGTAGTTCTCAGCGGGCCCGGGGAAGCGCTGGCCCCTCCATCGGCCGGGAACTGGGCACAACCCGGCCGGGAAGCGGCCAAGGGGGTTTGCCGGAAGGGAGGAAGCGGCGGCGGCCGGGAGAGGCCGCGGGAAGCCCGGCTCCTGAGTCACGGCCGGCCTGGCCTCGCCCGCCGCGGCTTGCGGGGCTCCACCGAGGCCTCCCGGCCTCTCCTCCGGCTCCCTGGGGCCGCCCGCCCGCCGCCCCGCCGCCGCCCCGGCCTCACCGGGCGCAGTTGTGGAAGGAGAAGCCGCCGGTGGCCGGCGCGGAGGCCCGGAGCAGCGAGAGCGACGCCATCTTGCCCGGCTGTGGCGGAGGCGGGGCGAGCGCGGCGGCCATGCCCCTCCGGCCACGCCCCTCCGGCTGGCCACGCCCCTCCGCTGCGCACCTGGGCTGCTTGGGGTTTAGGATGCTCTGCGGGGTGTTAAGCGCCCATCATCCCCAGCCGGAGCTGGGCTGTCGGGCAGGCCCATGCAGGGCAAAGGGACCATCATCCCCAGTCGCCGCTGGGAGTGTCACACCATTTCATGCAGGGCAAGGGGACCATCATCCCCAGCCGGAGCCGGGAGTGTCACACCACCTCATGCAGGGCAAGGGGACCATCATCCCCAGCCGGAGCCGGGAGTGTCACACCACCTCATGCAGGGCAAGGGGACCATCATCCCCAGTCGCAGCTGGGAGTGTCACACCACCTCATGCAGGGCAAGGGGACCATCATCCCCAGTCGCCGCTGGGAGTGTCACACCACCTCATGCAGGGCAAGGGGACCATCATCCCCAGCCGGAGCTGGGAGTGTCACACCACCTCATGCAGGGCAAGGGGACCATCATCCCCAGCCGGAGCCGGGAGTGTCACACCACCTCATGCAGGGCAAGGGGACCATCATCCCCAGCCGGAGCCGGGAGTGTCACACCACCTCATGCAGGGCAAGGGGACCATCATCCCCAGCCGGAGCCGGGAGTGTCACACCACCTCATGCAGGGCAAGGGGACCATCATCCCCAGTCGCAGCTGGGAGTGTCACACCACCTCATGCAGGGCAAGGGGACCATCATCCCCAGCCGGAGCTGGGAGTGTCACACCACCTCATGCAGGGCAAGGGGACCATCATCCCCAGCCGGAGCCGGGAGTGTCACACCACCTCATGCAGGGCAAGGGGACCATCCTTCCCAGCCAGAATTGGGTTGTTGAAGAGCCCCACGCAGGGCAAAGGGACCATTATCCACAGCTGGAGCTGGGCAGTCAGACAGCCCCATGCAGGGCGAAGGGACCATCTTCCCCAGCCAGAATTGGGTTGTAGGACACCCCCATGCAGGGCAAAGGGACCATCATCCCCAGCCGGAGCTGGGAGTGTCATACCACCTCATGCAGGGCAAGGGGTCCATCATTCCCAGCCAGAATTGGGTTGTTGGGCAGCCCCACGCAGGGCAAAGGGACCATTATCCCCAGCCGGAGCTGGGCTGTCAGACAGCCCCATGCAGGGCAAAGGGACCATCATCCCCAGCCGGAGCTGGGAGTGTCACACCACCTCATGCAGGGCAAGGGCCCATCATCCCCAGCTGCTGGGTGCTGCATTGCCAGCATCCCGAGCATAAGATGTTGCTGTCCCCATATGCCAGTAGGAGAGAGGGAGCATTGGGACCCCCATCATCCCCATCCACAAGAGGAGTGGTTATGCTGTTGGGAGGTTCCATGGTGCTCCTCCCCAGCCCCACTGGAGGGAGCTGTTCTCTCAGCTAGCCCCAAAGAGCCAAGGGAAAGGAAGGGGGCTGGACCAAGCTTCCATCATCCCCAGCCACAAGAACTGGACCTGGGCAGATTGGGGAAACCCTGCCCAAGCTTGACAGGATTGAGACAGAGGACGCCAACTCCCATAAGCTCCGTCCCAAAAAACATCCCGCCTGTCTTGGTTGGGGAGGAGGGACCTTGTAGTCCCACCCTAAGGGAAGCAGCAAGTTGGAGAAGGCATTCAACCCCCAATGCTCTCTTCTGACAAAGGCCAAGTTGGAAGTAAAGAGGGGAGCAGGGCTCCCGTCATCCCCAACGCCAGCAAACGTTCCCATCCAAAAAGGACCGAGGAAGGGAGCCAGTGGGCCAACCCGGGGCCTCCTCATTTTGGAGGGACCCCAAATTGTCCATCGCAGACGCTGGAGATCCGGTGGCTTCAGCCCCAGCCGAGGGGGACCAGGCACCTTCGCGCCTTTAGTGAGATGTCTAAATTGGGCAAAACCATCTTGACTGCTCCATCTGATCAAGTTATGCGCAATCTTTAGTGCTCCGAGGTGAGTGACAGCTGCTTCTTCAGGCGCAAAGCTGCAGCATAAATCTTGCATGGGGTCCAAGCCGGGTGGCTAAGCCCAAGACCCTTGAAGTCTTCTCACCTGAGGAATAGCTACGAGCAGATGGCCCTGAGCGCCTAGGCAGCCAACGGCGAGCCAGCCTCTTAATTGGCTGAAGGGGACGTCCGGAGAGAGAGGCGGATAGCGGCAATCTCGGTCAGCGTTGACCTCCCGGTCCTGCTGGGATTTGACCAAGCTTGGGAACAATTGTCTGACTCCCTGAGAAATCTATTAGAGGTGGGGGGGAATTAAAAAATAAAAAAATAAAATTTTTATATATACATATACATATACATAGGGACGTGGTGGCTCAGTGGGTTAGGATGCTGAGCTTGTCGATCAGAAGGTTGGCAGTTTGGCGGGTCGAATCCCGAGTGCCGCGTAACAGAGTGAGTGCCTGTTACTCGTCCCAGCTTCTGCCAACCTAGCAGTTCGAAAGCACGTAAAAATGCAAGTAGAAAAATAGGGACCACTCCGGTGGGAAGGTAACAGCGTTCCGTGCGCCTTTGGCGTCTAGTCATGCCGGCCACATGACCACGGAGATGTCCTCGGACAAGCGCTGGCTCTTCGGCTTTGAAACGGAGATGAGCACCGGCCCCTAAAGTCAGAAACGACTAGCACGCATGTGCGGGGGAACCTTTACCTTTACCTTTATACATATACATATACATATACATACATACATATTTTTTAAAAAAATAATTTTTGAGATTTAAAATAAGAGTTTCATCTTCATTTATCTCCCCGCCAGCGGTGTTTTATGCAGATTCAGGCAAAATCACTTCCTGTTTAGCTTCTGTTTTCTTAACAGGATGTATGTCTGTTTCACCTCTATTTGTGAGGGACAAAAACCACCTCCCAACAGTCTATATAAGATCCACACTTTATAAAAGTTATCCATACCGTACTTTTGGAAACTTATTCTCACGTCCCAGTAGGGGGGGGAAAAATCAGTTTTTAATTTTACTGTAGGGCAGGGAAATCTAGGATTACAAGCTTCCCGATTAAAAATAATGTTTTGTCAACAATGGAGACATTATACATCTAGTGCTCGACTTACAATGGGTTGTTTAGTGGCTGTTCAAAGTTATAACGCTACTGAAAAATGTGACTTAGAACTGTTTTTCACACTTAGGACCAATGCAGCTGGAAGCTAAAACATATACGGAACGGTTGCTGGAATTGGATATGTCTAGTTTAATGAAGAGAAGGATGTGGGAGGGACATGATAGCAGTCTTCCAATATCTCAGGGGCTGCCCCAAAGAAGAGGCAGTCAAGCTATTCTCCAAAGCACCTGAAGGCGGGACAAGAAGCAACGGATGGAGAGAAGCAACCTAGAACTAAGGAGAAACTTCCTGACAGTGAGAACAATTAAACCGTGGAACAACCTGCCTCCAGAAGCTGTGAATACTCCAACGCTGGGCAGCCATTTGTCTGAAATGGTGTAGGGTTTCCTGCCTGAGCAGGGGGCTGGACTAGATGACCTCCAAGGTCCCTTCCAACTCTTGCCATTCTGTTAATGGCCACATTTTCCATCCCAGAGCCATCTGAATCAAACCAGATTGAGCCTTAAAGGGTTCGAATCCGATTTTATTGGGAGCAGATGGCTTTATTTATTGAAGAAATTTAACATGGGTGTGATGGAAAAAGGGCTACCTGTTGTGTTCGGTGCTGCGACAGATGACTCGGAGACTGGTGTGGGGTTATTCTGTTATTCCAGTACACGTGGCCGAACTGACCTTGCATGCCCCGGTAACCCTTATATGTCCGGCAACTGCCGGACACTAGCCAACCCCCTGGCTGCAATCTCCTGCCTTGCCTCAGACACCCAACCTGGTGTCCAGGAATTCCCGCCGGCCGGATTAGCCAATCACAAGGCTGGACAGGTGCATACAGAACACTACCAGACTCCTGGTAAATAAATCACATTTATTACATTCTTCGATTGCGACGGCGGGATAAATAAACGTAATAAATACTTAAAATATAAAGTCTTTTTAAAGTCCAAGTTCTGCTCCTTGTAACTGTATAGACCCATCCAGAGAAGCCGTTTGCAAGTCCCCAAATTCATTAAAGATTTTAATTTCAATTTTAATTCTGTATTTTAAGCTTGGAAATGAAGAAAAATACAGACCGAAAAAGGAAAAAAAATTACTTTAAGTCTTCTCCCCAAGCTTGGTACTTTGGGGCACGGATGGGACCGACCCAGGTCTTTGACAAGTGGGAAAGGATCAGCCGGAGCATCTTGGGTCAAACAAGTGTCTTTTAGCTATTCCCAGGAAACAGCTGGCGCGGGGTTGCAAATTCAGCAGCTTCTCCGCTAAATTAGTTGCCGAAGGCTTAGAAATACCGCAGCTTATTACAGAGCAAAGTCTCCTTAATTAAGATGAAGTTTTCCTAGCCACGGGGACCCCAGGCAAGCGCTGAGCAATGTGCTCCAACTCGGGGGGGGGGGTGTCTTTGCAGCTGCCTCGCTCTCTTTCTTGCATTATGGGATTATTTTTTCCAGAGATGTAGTTTTGGAGTTTAGAACAGAATAGAATAACCAAGTTGGAAGGGACCTTGTAGGTCATCTAGTCTAACCCCCTCTGCCCAAACAGGGGACCGGTCCACCATTTCTGACAGATGGCTGTCCAGTCTCTTCTTGAAAGTGATGAAGCTCCCACAATTTCTGAAGGCAACTTCTGTTCCATCGATTGATTTTTCTCACTGTCAGGAAATTCCTCCTTATTTCCAGGTTGAATCTCTCCTTGATGAGTTTCCATCCGTCGTTCCTTGTCTGGCCTTCAGGTGCTTTGGAGAATAGCTTGACCCCCTCCTCACGTGAGACCCCCCCCCTCAAATAATGGAAGACTGCTATCATGTCCTCCCCTGGTTCTTCTCTTCACTAGACTAGCCAGGTGCAGTTCCTGCAACCGTCCTTCATATGTTTTAGCCTCCGGTCCCTTCGTCATCTTTGTTGCTCTTCTCTGCACTTTTTCTAGAGTCTCAACGTCTTTTTTTATAGTGTGGAGACCAAAATTGGTCGCAGTACTCTAGGTGTGGCCTTACTAAGGCTTTATGGAGAGGTATTCGTGCCTCGCGTGATCTTGATTGAATCTCTCTGTTAATGCCACTTAGGATTGCATTGGCTTTTTTGGCTGCTGCCGCACACGGCTGGCTCATATTGAATTGGTTGTCCACTAGGACTTCAAAATCCCTCTCACAGTTACTGCTATTAAGCCTGGCTTCACCCGATCTATATTTGTACTTTTGATTTATTTTATTTTGTTTTGCCTAAGTGTAAGACTTTACTTTTCTCTACATTGAATTTCATTTTGTTAGATTTTGATGGCAGGCTGGTAGCACTTGGGGGAGGGCCTGGTGTTGCCAAGGAGACACACACACACACACACACACACACACACACACACACGTACACACACACACACACCAGGCTCTGGAAATAGGACCCCACAAAGAGCCTGCATCAGGTTTTGAACCCAGGACTTCGCCAGAACGGGCCATTTCATTTTCTTAAACCGGAATTTCAATCCTGGTGCAATTGCTGGTCTTTGCATTCTAGGCTGGGGTGGGGGTGCTGGGTTTGCTCACCTCCGGTTCTCCCTTGCAATTAATGCCCCTCCCACACACACACACACATTTCTTCCTCCCTTCCCCCAGCCCCAAATGAAGGTATTTTGGACAACACCAAAAATACTCTTGTCTGTTTTGTGCCCCTGATTAACCAGTGGAACAGAAATTGCCTCCAGAAATCGTGGGCGCTCCATCACTGGAGGTTTTTAAGAAGAGGCTAGACAGTCACTTATCTGAAATGGTATCGGTTTTCCTGCTTGAGCAGGGGGCTGGACTAGAAGATCTCCAGGGTCCCTTCCAGATTCTATTCTATTCTATTCTATTCCATTATTTATTCCCTATTCTGTTCCATTCCATTCCATTCCATTCCATTCCATTCCATTCCATTCCATTCCATTCTATTCTATTCTATTCTATTCTATTCTATTCTATTCTATTCTATTCTAATTATTATTCTATTCTATTCTATTTTCTGTTCTACTCTACTCTACTCTATATCCATTCCGTATTCTATTCCATTCCATTATTTATTCTCTATTCTATTCTATTCTATTCTATTCTATTCTATTCTATTCTATTCTATTCTATTCTATTCTATTCTTTATTCCATTCCGTTCCGTTCTATTCTGTTCTGTTCTGTTCTGTTCTATTCTATTCTATTCTATTCTGTTCTGTTCTATTCTGTTCTATTCTGTTCTATTCTATGCCATTCCATTCCATTCCATTGTATTAAAATTGGCTTGCTGTTCATAGCAAGGCAGAAGCAGATGGGGAAAGATGCTTTCCAATTTTTACAGGGTTTTCATTTTCGTCGTGGGTCTGTGTTTTCCCGTCCTCCCCCTCCCTCCCTCCCTCCCTCCCTCCCTCCTTCTCTTCCTTCCCCCCCCCTTCACGTGATGAAGTTAAACCACCATCTCCTCCGGGGCGATCGAGGGGCATCAGAAACGGCTTGGCATCCAAACGGCTGAGCAGTTGGTGGTGAGACGTCTGGGGGGGGGAAAGAAAAACAGCAGGTTTTCGCTAGGAGGGACAACGGTTTTATTTCCCTCTTGGTGCAGAATAAGGAAGCAGGTGTCGCCGGATTATTATTTTACCTCCCAGTAACGGAGCTGCCTTTCTTCCTATCCTCCCAGGTAAGACGATGCTTTCCAACAAATGTGCAGGTAAGGCTGCCCGGCTGGGGCAGAGCTCCTCCTGCTGCCACCTGCTTGTCCTTGGCAAGTCGTGAAATATCTGCATCCCAAATGGACCCTGTTTTAGAGTTCTGCATTTAGAATAGAGCTGAAAGGGACCTTGGAGGTCTTCTAGTCCAGCCCCCCGCTCAAGCAGGAGAACCTATGCCATCTCAGACAAGTGGCTGTCCAGTCTCTTCTTAAAAACCTCCAGTGATGGAGCGCCCACGATTTCTGGTGGCAAGCTGTTCCACCGGTTCATTGTCCTCACTGTCAGGAAGTTTCTCCTTAATTCCAGGTTGCTTCTCTCTTTGATCAGTTTCCAACCATTGTTTCTCGTCCTGCCTTCTGGTGCTTTGGTGAATAATGTGACCCCTCTTCTTCTTTGTGGCAGCCCCTCAAATTGGCCCAAAGTCACCCAGCTGGCTTTCATACCTAAGGCGGGACTAGCACTCACCGTCTCCTGGTGATTGGCCCAAAGTCATTCAAGCTGGCGTTCATGGCTAAGGTGGGACTAGAACTCACCATCTCCTGGTGATTGGCCCAAAGTCATCCAAGCAGGCTTTCATGAATAGGCAGGACTAGAACTCACCATCCCCTGGTGATTGGCCCAAAGTCATCCAAGCAGGTTTTCATGAATAGGCAGGACTAGAACTCACCATCTCCTGGTGAATGGCCCAAAGTCATCCAAGCAGGCTTTCATGAATAGGCAGGACTAGAACTCACCATCTCCTGGTGATTGGCCCAAAGTCATCCAAGCTGGCTTTCATGAATAGGCAGGACTAGAACTCACCATCTCCTGGTGATTGGCCCAAAGTCATCCAAGCAGGCTTTCATGAATAGGCAGGACTAGAACTCACCATCCCCTGGTGATTGGCCCAAAGTCATCCAAGCTGGCTTTCATGAATAGGCAGGACTAGAACTCACCATCTCCTGGTGATTGGCCCAAAGTCATCCAAGCAGGCTTTCATGAATAGGCAGGACTAGAACTCACCATCTCCTGGTGAATGGCCCAAAGTCATCCAAGCTGGCTTTCATGAATAGGCAGGACTAGAACTCACCATCCCCTGGTGATTGGCCCAAAGTCATCCAAGCTGACTTTCATGAATAGGCAGGACTAGAACTCACCATCCCCTGGTGATTGGCCCAAAGTCATCCAAGCTGACTTTCATGAATAGGCAGGACTAGAACTCACCATCTCCTGGTGATTGGCCCAAAGTCATCCAAGCAGGCTTTCATGAATAGGCAGGACTAGAACTCACCATCTCCTGGTGAATGGCCCAAAGTCATCCAAGCTGGCTTTCATGAATAGGCAGGACTAGAACTCACCATCTCCTGGTGATTGGCCCAAAGTCATCCAAGCAGGCTTTCATGAATAGGCAGGACTAGAACTCACCATCTCCTGGTGATTGGCCCAAAGTCATCCAAGCTGGCTTTCATGGCTAAGGTCACCCAGACACCTTTTATTGCTAAGGAGGGGCTAGAACTCACCATCTCCTGGCGATTGGCCCAAAGTCACCCAGCTGGCTTTCACGGCTAAGATGGGACTTAGGCTTGACTTTTCCATTTTGGCAACAATTGTCCAAGGGATGTCCTGCCGGTTTGTGGACAGCCAGAGCGAAAGAGTGTTGCTAGAGGCCAGGAGATGGCAGCCTCGCTTTGTTCTGCAGAAACAGAAAGAAATTACGTATAAAATTTTAAAAGACGAATAGAATAAGCTGTCAAGTCAATACAGCCCTTTCATAAGCATCAGGTTGACATTTCAACTTCCGGTTAGCTTATCACGGCTGGCCAGCTGGACAGGCATCTGATGATTAAAAGGTGCTTAATAATCAAGGTGGGGGGATTCTTGGATCTTTTGCAGGCCAAAAGGGACACGCGGGGAACAGGGCGGAAAAATGATCCTGGAATGCACGGATCCATTATGTTCACCTATATTTTGCTTGCAACGAATTGCTGATGTTAATCTAAGAATCTCGGCTAGGAGAGTTTTTACAAAATCCAAGGGCTTTTTTTTGTTGTTTTGTTTTTTGTGGGTACCTTCACAAGCAAAAGGGACGCGGTGGCTCAGTGGGTTAGGACTCTGAGCTTGTCGATCAGAAGGTCGGCAGTTTGGCGGGTCGAATCCCGAGTGCCGCGTAACAGAGTGAGCGCCTGTTACTCGTCCCAGCTTCTGCCAACCTAGTAGTTCGAAAGCACGTAAAAAATGCAAGTAGAAAAATAGGGACCACCACGGTGGGAAGGTAACAGCGTTCCGTGCGCCTTTGGCATCTAGTCATGCCAGCCACATGACCACGGAGACGTCCTCGGACAAGCGCTGGCTCTTCGGCTTTCAAACGGAGATGAGCACCGGCCCCTAGAGTCGGAAACGACTAGCACGCATGTGCGGGGGAACCTTTACCTTTACCTTTACCTTTACTCACAAGCAAAACATTTCAAATTGTCACCTTTTTTTTGATGCTGATGGGGCAATGTTCACTCCCAGGAATACCGAGATGCATTTATCAGCAGGCATAATTGAATGATTTCAATTGAATCCGGGTTAAATTAAATGAATGCAGGTACAATTTAATTCTACCACGCAACCCAGATTGCATTTATTCTTCTGAGCAACCTTCTCTTCTGAGAGATTCATGGGTGTTTAAGAATAAGGAGAATACATTTGAGTTATTAAACCCTATTACTTATTGGCAAACCCTTTCTTAAGGCAGGAAAAAGCAGTTTAGGAGACTGCAAATCAGTAAATATAGGTCATTACTTCCCAGAAACCCACAGCAGCAAAAGACAATTGTATTTATTTTTGGGCAATTCCTGTCTGAGGGGAATTTTTGCTAATATTGGTGGCAATTTAAAGAAGCCACAACTCTCTTGGCTTGGATAAAGTCCTAATGGGGCATTTGCTGGGCAAGATACATTACTTAGAAGGAAGAAGTTAGCGTTTAAAATAAAAAAGTCCAGCCAAATACTTCAAAATAGGTAATCTCCAGCTGCAGAATTTAAGACTTTTTCCCTCTGGTCTCCTTTGAGCCTCTCAAGGAAGCAAACTCTTGTGATTTGTTCTCCAAGTTCACAGGTTCTAGGACACAAAATACTTTTCGGCATTGCCAAAGGAGTCTTCGCCGAACGAAATGGAAAAGACTGGCCTGGTCTCAGTGAAAAAGTTCTTTTGTTCCCTGTTGAGACATACAACAGCCAATTTTGGTCACCATATCACAAAAAAGATGTTGAGAGTTTGGAAAAAAAATTCAGAGAAGAGCAGCTGAGATGATCCAAGGCCTGGAGACTAAAAGATACGAAGAACGGCTGCGGGACTTGGGTTTGGCTGGTCTAAAGAAAAGAAGAAATAGGGGAGACATGATAGCAATGTTCCAGTATTGGAGGGGCTGCCACAAAGAAGACGGAGGTGACATTATTTTCCAAGCCCCCAGAAGGCAAGACAAGAAACAACAGCTGGAAACTGACCAAGGAGAGGAGCAACCTGGAATTAAGGAGAAACTTCCTAACAGTGAGGACAATCAACCAGTGGAACAGCTTGCCACCAGAAGTTGTGGGCGCTCCATCACTGGAGATTTTTAAGAAGAGGCTGAAGAGTCACCTGTCTGAGATGGCATAGGTTCTCCTGCTTGAGCAAGGGGCTGGATTAGAAGACCTCCAAGGTCCCTTCCAGCTTCTATTCTATTCTATTCTATTCTATTCTATTCTATTCTATTCTATTCTATTCTATTCTATTCATTAATATCTATTCTATTCTATTCTATTCTATTCATTAATATATATTCTATTCTATTCTATTCTATTCTATTCTATTCTATTCTATTCTATTCTATTCTATTCTATTCTATTCTATTCTATTCTATAGCATTCTCTCTATTTTTTAGCTCAAGCACCAGGCTATGGGCCAGGCAAAAGTCAAAAACCACCCTTTTTACGGCTGCCAAATAGCAACCAAATGGATCAAGAATTTGTCCTCTTTGTGGACAAAGAAAGAAGCCAGGATGGGCAGGATTTATGGCTGTGATGGGCCGGCTGCCTGCGCTGAGCTCAGAAGGATACTATTGTGGGTGAAAATCTTAAATTCAACACTGGAGACATTTTTTTCTGCCTGATGTTCTCTCTCCTCCCATCCATCTTTCGGGTTACCATATCGATATATTCTCGTCGTGTACCTTTTCGTTGTTTATTGTCCTGTTATTTTACCTCTGTTCTGTTTACACACTTGTCATCCCTTCCTTTTTATTGCCGTGAGTCGCCCCACGGCGAGATAGCTGGCAAATACTTTTAAAAAGCAATAATTAAAAATGCTCGTGGAAAACTTGATAGATTTCCACCTTCTCTTTCCCCAAAATCCGATCCCTTCCCCGTAACCATTCTCTAACCCCAGGAGGCTTTTAATTTAATCTTTTAATTGCAAAAAAAAGTTTTTTTTTAAAAAAAAATTACCATCCGCAGAAATTGGGAGCGCAAATCCTGCCTCGGTTTTCCAGGGAAGTTATGTCCCTTCCCCCCCCCACCCCCAACCATCCTGCATCGCCATAAATCAGATCTTTCCTCCTGTGTTTTCAAGCCTGGATAGCAAGTTTATAAAACTATGGCTGGCTTTTTTCTTCCAAAATTACTCGCGGTTGCCCAGACGGTGTGCCAATGGGAGAACTGCCTGGTCTTTGCTTTAAACATGATAATAATTTTATTTTTTTTAAAAAAAAGAATTATTAGGGAGGGAAAACAGGCTGAGGCTTCTTCCCTCGGGCACCCCTGAGTGCCAAGGAAGAATGTGGGCGAGAAGTCATTTTTCCTACCCTTTGGAGAAACTCCTAGGTTACTCCATTCTTAAGCAAGAGGGCACCAAAGAATTCAGCCGTGCCCACTGCACCCTTGCCTCTTCTCTCCCCTCCAAAAAAAAAAAGAAAAAAGACTGAATCAACAGCTGGCGTCCTGCGCATCGGCCCACAATGACTCCTCTTTGGGCAGACAATATACTTGTCATGGGAAAACATAAAACCCGCAATTAATGGAATAGTCTCCAGGCTGCTCTTTTCAGCCTGGACAATGAGAGGCAACTGGAAAAGAAAGATTAAACTTTCCCGGGAAGCCAGCTAAATGGCCCCTGGCGAGGTTTGTTTTTGCAAAAAAAAAAAAAATTAAATTAAAAACTCCCCCACCGAAGCGCAGAGGAAAAGCAAACGGCTCCTTCGAGGGAGGAAGAAGGCGCAGATCCGTTCCGAACCCCCAGGGTTTTATCCCATCGATGGCTAATAGATCTAAAATAGATGGGCGGGTTTTTTTAAAAAAAAAAAAATTGGATGATTCAATTAAGTCAGGCTTAATTAGGCCAAGCCGGGCAGGCTTGATCGTTCCCCAAAGGGAAGGTGGCTCTTCCGTCTGGAGATGCAAGTTCAGCTTGGATCGCTTTGTGTCTGTTGCTAAGCAAAGCACCGTTCATCGTCGTCCTAGCCATCGTCCATCCCCTGCGCGATGAAGGCCTTGTGGGAAGCCAGCCCCCCAGAGAAGGAAATATTAAAAGGGCAGAAAAATACATTTCCTCAAAGGATCTTTGAGGCAGAAAAGCATGCCCAGTTTTTCTTAATAGCTCCAAGACTCCCTTTCCCCGAGCAGAAACCAGCTCTGTAGAAATGCAGATGTGATAATCCATTCAGGAAGGTTGGAGGCCTCCAGCTAGAAATTTAGGAAGACAAAGACATCCAAAATCTACATACCCCACCCAAACTCTAAAACAGGACATCATAGGATTAACCCACAGATGCCAAAGGGACACAGGTCAAAATACCTGACACAGGAAATACAAAGCCTCAAAAAAGAAACAGGAAACAACCTCAAGAGCCCCAGAGGGTATAAAAACCCACTCCCTACATGTGCTCCCTCTCTTTTCTTTCAGAGCCATCTTCCTCCTCTGGCTCTCCTCTTCAATAAACTGCAACCTTCTTTCTAAAGCAGTTGCCCTGTTGTTTATTCCCGGCTTGGACCGAACCGTGATGAAGGCTTTTCCTTCGACAGCCTCTTCCGCCCGTTTCCAACCTGTACGGTCCTGAGGTTCCTTTTGCCCTTTGGACCCGCCACACTTGCTGACGTTGTTGATCCATCTTGTTTTTAAGTCTCTTTTCGATCAAGTGGGATCCATTCTACGACTTGGTCCACCCTGCCCTCGGTTCTTCGTGCTGTGTGCTCAGCCCATTTTCCATTTCAAGTCTTTTACTCTCTTGATGGCATCGTATACTTTAGTTTGTCCTCTAATCCATCTGCAGGTCTCTCTACCTTTCCTATGGAGGTTCTCCGTCCTCCAGAGATCCAGACCATGGTTGTCTCAAAGGTGCTTGTTTTCAGGAGGCAACTGACCTTTTGGTTTTTCTTTGAAGACGTTTCGCTTCTCATCCCAGAAGCTTCTTTCAGCTCCGACTGGATGGTGGGGAAATGGAAGGATTTATACTCCTCGCAGACAGCTGGTCATTTGCATCCTTTTAGAGAGTCGTTGAGGCCACTTGCAGGTTTACTTGTGTCCTCAGAGTCACCTGAGTGCTGCAAACGGGTGTGGAGCCTTCTTGGCTGCAGGATGTTTACTGCCCTGGCTCCCTTCCTTGTTGGAAACAGGCGCAGACCGTTGGGGATGACTCTGGGTTGTCTGCATCTCAATTTTTGTAGGGACCCAGCGCAGAAAACATCCAGCAGCCAGGGAGGCTCCACACTCATTTGCACCACTCAGGTGACCCTGAGGACACAGGTAAACCGCCCAAGTGGCTTCAACGACTCTCTAAAAGAGTGCAAATGACCAGTTTTTCTGCAAGGAGTATAAATCCTCCCATTCCCCACCATCCAGGCAGAGCTGAAGAAGCTTCTGGGATGAGAAGCGAAACCTCTTCAAAGGAAAAACAAGAAAGTCCAGTTGCCTCCTGAAAAAAAAAGCACCGTTGGGTCTTTCTGCCTTGTGATGATGAGCGTGTATCTTTCCCTGGCTCTTTGCGCCCCTTGTAGTTTTGTATCGATTGTGGGGTTAGTGTCCATGTTTTACCAGCATAAGTTAGAGCAGGTGTTGTTAGTTGCGAAGTCGTGTCCGACCCATCGCAACCCTATGGACAACGTTCCTCCAGGCCTTCCTGTCCTCTACCATCTTCTGGAGTCCATTTAAGCTCACGCCTCCTGCTTCAGTGACTCCATCCAGCCACCTCATTCTCTGTCGTCCCCTTATTCTCTTGCCTTCAACCTTTCCCAGCATTAGGCTCTTCTCCAGTGAGTCCTTCCTTCTCATTAGGTGGCCAAAGGATTTGAGTTTTAGCTTCAGGATCTGGCCTTCTAAAGAGCAGTCAGGTTTGATCTCCTCTAGGACTGACCGGTTTGATCGCCTTGCAGTCCAAGGGACTCGCAGGAGTCTTTTCCAGCACCAAAGCTCAAAGGCTTCAATTCTTTGGCGCTCGGCCTTTCTTATGGTCCAACTTTCACTGCCATACATTGCAACTGGGAAGACCATAGCCTTGACTATACGCACTTTTGTTGACAGGGTGATGTCTCTGCTTTTTAGTGTGCTGTCTAGATTTGCCATGGCTTTCCTCCCCAGGAGCAAGCGTCTTTTAATTTCTTGGCTACAGTCCCCATCTGCAGTGATCTTGGAGCCCAGGAAAATAAAGTTAGAGCAGGTAGCACACACCAATTCCAATCTCTCAGGGGCTGCCCCAAAGAAGAGGGAGTCAAGCTATTCTCCAAAGCACCTGAAGACAGGACCAGAAGCAACGGATGGAAACTCACCAAGGAGAGAAGCAACCTGGAACTAAGGAGAAACTTCCTGACAGTGAGGACAATTAAGCCGTGGAACTAGCTGCCTCCAGAAGCGGTGAATGCTCCCAACACTGGAAGTTTTTAAGAAGAGACAGGACAGCCATTTGTCTGAAATGGGATAGGGTTTCCTGCCTGAGCGGGGGCGGGGGTTGGACCAGATGACCTCCAAAGTCCCTTCCAACATTATTATTGTTGTTGTTGTTGGTTATTACCAATGGATAACTTTTCAGGCATAAGGGGAGGCTGTTCTTGAAAATTACGCTTAGCTTGCTGAATCCCTGCCAATCTCATTTAGCACTTTCATAAGGGTACAAAGGGAAGGCTCTGAACCCAGAGGGGGATTCCTAGATTCCAGAGAGATTTTTGGCAGGGATTTTTGTGGGAAAAGGAAGGGAGGGAGAGGAAAGAGGCAAATGTTCTGTTAATCAGGCTGTTGTAGGGCCCGCTCACCTCTGTTGCAAACTTGCTTTTCCAAAACACTTGCAGGAGCCAGGAATTTGAAGGGGCAGGCAGGGAATCCCCTCTTAACCAGAAAAGTTTGAAAAAGGGCAGCCAGAAAGTTTTACAGATTTATCCTATTTATAGATTTACCATTTATTTATTGTTATGGAGAGCCAGTTTGGTCTGGAGGTGTAACTGCTGGCTAGGAACCAGGAGATTCTTGAGTTCTAGTGCCGCCTTAGGCCTGAAAGAGGGCTGGGAGATTTTGGGCCTCTGTCCCTCTGTCTCAGCCCAACCCACCTCGCAGGGTTGTTGTGAGGAAAACAGGAAAAGGGAGGAGTGTTAGGCACGTTCACCATGCCTTGAGTTGACTGTGAAAAAAGGTAGGATTGAAAAGGGTGTTTTTTGGGGGGTAAGGTTAGTATTTTTTTTCGTACAATTCAGCAGTAGCTACTCAACAAACACGTTGTCTGAGTTTATCATCCACTAATACAAATTTATAAGGGACGCGGTGGCTCAGTGGGTTGGGACGCTGAGCTTGTCGATCAGAAGGTCGGCAGTTTGGCGGGTCGAATCCCCAGTGCCGCGTAACAGAGTGAGCGCCTGTTACTCGTCCCAGCTTCTGCCAACCTAGCAGTTCGAAAGCACGTAAAAATGCAAGTAGAAAAACAGGGACCATTCCGGTGGGAAGGGAACAGCGTTCCGTGCGCCTTTGGCGTCTAGTCATGCCGGCCACGTGACCACGGAGACGTCATCGGACAAACGCTGGCTCTTCGGCTTTGAAACGGAGATGAGCACCGGCCCATAGACTCGGAAACGACTAGCACGCATGTGCGGGGGAACCTTTACCTTTAAGCTTAATACAAATTTAATTCCT
>CM044368.1:7167088-7199588 GCA_024294585.1 Vipera latastei | reverse complement strand
ACTGGACAGCTCCTTGTCTGAAACGATATAGGGCCCTGGTGGCGAACCTATGACATGCATGGCACAGG
This sequence comes from Vipera latastei, assembly GCA_024294585.1. Lineage (NCBI taxonomy): Eukaryota > Metazoa > Chordata > Lepidosauria > Squamata > Viperidae > Vipera > Vipera latastei. Next base: position 7,199,520 of record CM044368.1, on the reverse strand, counting down.
TGGAACACACTCTGTTGACACATGCACCATCACCCAAGTCCTAGCCCTTCAGCTGGGTTTTATAAAACCTTTTTGCTTTAGGCCTCCACTATGTGCAAAAAGAAAGTGGTGATGTCCATTTTCCTGTATGAGTTCACGGTGACCTAACCCTAAGTGGAATTTTCCTCCAATGGGATTTTCCTCCAATGGGATTTTCCCATGTATTTTACCAGGAAACCTAGATAGGGCAGCCTAGAAAAGTCAGTGCCCTCCTAACCATACCCAAGCACCCCGAATTAGTTGGCAATGTCCATTTTGCTTTATGAGTTCATGGTAACCTAACCCTAACCCTAAGTGGAATTTTCCTCCAATGGGATTTTCCCATGTATTTTACCAGGAAACCTAGATAGGGCAGCCTAGAAAAGTCAGTGCCCTCCTAACCATACCCAAGAACTCCAAATTTGTTGGCGATGTCCATTTTGCTGTATAAGTTCATGGTGACCTAACCCTAACCCTAAGTGGAATTTTCCTCCAATGGGATTTTCCCATGTATTTTACCAGAAAACATAGATAACCCTAATTCCATGGTGGTGAACCTATAGGACGCATGCCACAGGTGGCACGCAGAGCCATCTCTGTGGAAACGCGTACTGTCGCCCCAGTCTTAGGCCTTCAGCTGGCTTTTATAAAACCTTTTCTGCCACCGCGTGCAAAAAAAAAAAAGGTTCAATCAATCAATTTCAACTTCGGGGGGGGGAAAGAGCTCGCAAAGTTGGAATTAGTTGATTGAACTTTTTAGTCCCACCCAGGCTGCCATTACCGCTGCAGCCACACCAACCCAAAGGGCCACACCCATCCAATAGGCCACACCCACCCAATGGGCCACGCCCACCTGGCACCCGACGATACATAAGTGGGTTTTGGGTCGCAGTTTGGGCACTCGGTCTCTAAACGGTTCGCCATCATTGATATAGGTTCTCCTGCTTGAGCAGGGGGCTGGACTAGATGACCTCCAAGGTCCCTTCCAACTCTATTCTGATCGATAGCATTGATAGAGTTGGGATGGAGAAAAAGAGATCACCCCATCCCTGCTTCGAAGGGGTTTCCTGGCTGACGATGGTCCGTTTGGGCCGATGTGCCATTTGGGAGTGCCACGAACGTGTGCATATCCGTACAGATTTTTCACACGCTTCCGGTGCTTCCGAATTTTAATGGCGTTTTTGTCCACCACAGCCTTCAGTTCTGCGGCTTTTCTGAGAGGACAAGGGACGGGTTTTGAAGAGATCCCACTGGTGCTTCAAACTCTTAAGCAAACACACACACCCTTTCCCCCCCCACCCCACCCCGAGTTGGCAAAGGTTGTTAATTCTGAACAAACTTCCCAGTTGACTGCCAAAAGGTGATCTCAGCTGGTTTGAGTTTTGTATAGGTTTGGCCAAAGGATGTAGCGGTGGCTACGGAGAAAGGTCTTGGAAAAACGCTCGAAACACACTCTGCGCTAGCTCAGAGGCCTTTTCTTCCCCCATTAGGCAGCACCAGTTGTGCTCATGGCTTTCCCGGTTCCTTCAGCCATTTCCGAATAGGTAATGTTTCAAAAGGGAAGCGGTGGCTCAGTGGGGTTAGGACGCTGAGCTTGTCGATCAGAAGGTTGGCAGTTTGGCGGGTCGAATCCCGAGTGCCGCGTAACAGAGCGAGCGCCTGTTACGCGTCCCAGCTTCTGCCCACCTAGCAGTTCGGAAGCACGTAAAAATGCAAGTAGAAAAATAGGGACCGCTCCGGTGGGAAGGTAACAGCGTTCCGTGCGCCTTTGGCGTCTAGTCATGCCGGCCACATGACCACGGAGACGTCCTCGGACAAGCGCTGGCTCTTCGGCTTGGAAACGGAGATGAGCACTGGCCCCTAGAGTCGGAAACGACTAGCACGCATGTGCGGGGGAACCTTTACCTTTTTAATGTTTCAAAGACAGCCTTCCTTAGAGTGTTTCAGCGTGGGAGAAATCCAGGAGTTGGGAGCGTGGGGTTTTTGCAACCCCAGAGGAAGGGGGAAATGTCCTTTTCCAGAAGGTGGTCTCAAAACTGAATTTCTTTTCCAGGTCATCCTTCCCTGGAGGAAGACGCTGGCCTTCACCATACCTGCAGAAAACCACGTCACCAAAGGTTTGCGTCTCCCGGTCTGCTCTTGACGCCTTTTCGTAAATGCCAGCCTTCTCTTTGGCTTGCAAACGGTTTAAGCTCTCCTTCCCCCCCCACACACACACACCTTTGTGGGGTGGGGAGGAAATACCCCCACAAATCAAATTTTGGTTCCTCTCTACTTTGAGAGCTCTGCCAGTTGTTATTTTGTGCTCCAAGGATTGAATAACCCCAAGGAAAGAAGTCCACAGTAAGTTTTAGAAAAAGGTGTTAAGCTTCCTTCTCCTCCGTGGCTCCGTGTGTGAAGGAAGGATGGCTGAAGGCACGGCTTCTAAGAACTTCTTTTCGGGGTGATGAAAGTGGGGGTGTTGCCCCCAAGCTCAGAGCCAATTGGGTGGGAAGAAGACCTGGGGAGTGAAGAAGTAGAGACATTTGGGCCCCTCTCAAGAAGCAAGAAGATAATGACCCATTGTCCTTCTTTTTCTCCATCTCCATGTCCACTACCCCTTTGTTGTCCCTTCTCCATTGTTAGCACCATTCCTCTTTCTCTTCTGCCTTCTTCTCCCTCTTCTTCTCCATGTCCATGTCCACCACATCCTCCTCCCTTCTCCTCCTTCTCCATCGTTATCATCATTCCTCTTTCTCCTCCTTCTCCCTCTTCTTCTCCATCTCCATGTCCCAGTCCACCACACCAACATCATCCCTTCTTCTCCTTCTCCATCATTACCATCATTCCTTTTTCTCCTCCTCCTTCTTCTCCATGTCCATGTCCACACCACCATCCTCCATTCTTCTCCTCCATCACCATCATTCCTTTCTCTTCCTCCTTTTTCCTCTTCTATTCCATGTCCATCACACCACCATCATCCCTTCTCCTCCATCGTTATCATCCTTCCTCTTTCTCCTCCTTCCCTCTCTTCTTCTCCATCTCCATGTCCCTGTCCACCACACCAGCATCATCCCTTCTCTCCTTCTCTATCGTTATCATCCTTCCTCTTTCTCCTCCTTCCCTCTCTTCTTCTCCATCTCCATGTCCCTGTCCACCACACCAGCATCATCCCTTCTCTCCTTCTCTATCGTTATCATCCTTCCTCTTTCTCCTCCTTCCCTCTCTTCTTCTCCATCTCCATGTCTAGCAGCACCACCATCATCCCTTCTCCTCTTTCTCCATCATCATCATCATCCCCCCTCCTCTTCCTCCTCTTCCTCTCCTCCACTACCACCACCTCCTTGCTACTCATACCAATGTGCAACTTGTTGCAGTGACCTCAGAGTTTGGGACACCTCTGCCTGGCTGGTTTTTCTCTCCAGGTTCCGGTTCCTTCCCTCTGGTGATTGAGACGCCAACAGCGGTCTATGAATATGTGTCCGATCAGCTGGACTGGTGGCATGCCAACGTCTACTGCCAGCAGCGTTTTGCTCAGTTGCCCTCGGAGCGCTGGGAGGATGATCTCTCGTCTTTGGGCCAAAACGTCTCCCGCCGGCTCCAAAGCGCCATCTGGATAGACGAGGAGGAACTCTTGCAGCGGAAGCCAAAGCAGAGGCGTGAGTAGAGCAGACGCCATCCATGAGCTGCAACTTTGGGGTGGCTGGGAGACGTCCTGAGATGGCGAGCGTGATCCCTTACGCCAGGGGTCTTCAAACTTGGCCCTTTTATGACTTGTGGACTTCAACTCCCAGAACTCCTCAGCCAGGCACACTGGCTGAGGAATTCTGGGAGTTGAAGTCCACAAGTCATAAAAAGGCCAAGTTTGAAGAGTCCTGCCTTACGCCATAACCGAGGTGCAATGGGAGCGGATCGTACGTCAATCAAGTCCCTGTTCTGGAAGGGATCTGGCCTTCAAGCCTTCTTGCAGTCCGAGCTGATCCTTTATCAAAAGTGGTTCATGGTTTACGGTTTATGAGCAGAAGCATCTTCTCCTGCTGCTGCTCGTCCTTCTCTCCTGCTCCTTCTGCCTCTCCTCCTTCTCCTTTTCCTCTCCTCCTCCTCATCTAACTTCTCCTCCTCTCTTTCTTCTCCTTCCTCTATCTTCTCCATCTCTCCCTTTCCCCTCCCTTTTATTCTTCTCCTTCCCCACCATTCCTTCTCCTCCTCTTCCTCCTCCGCCTCCTCTTCTTCCTCTTCCTTCTTTTCCTTCTCCTCCTCCTCCTCCTCTTCCTCCTCCTCTTCCTCCTACTTTTCTTCCTCTTCTTCCTTCTCCTCCTCCACCTCTGTTTCCTTCTCCGTTTTCTTCGCCTCTTCCTTTCTCTTTAATTTATACCCTTCTGTGGCCCTCCTTCCCTAAAAACCCTCCTAACCTTCATTTTTGCACCAATCCTTTCCAGGCATCCATTCCCCCTCCATCCTGATATTCAGGAACAAAACAGACACCAAGTTTGTGAAGGTTCTGGCTGACTTCCCAGCCATGTCCGCAGTGAGCGCTTGTGCCCACGTCCAGTGGGACCCCACGGCCACAGACGTCTCGACTGTCTTCTCCTATGCGGTCCCAGCCTTCACCAATGAATTCCAGCTTCGGGGCATCATTGACAAGGACCAATTTGTCAAGTTTGCCATCATCCTCCACGGCCATCACTCCCCTTACCTGCCGGTCTTCCGCACCGACACACAATGGCACCACTTTTGCGTGACGTGGCAGCAGCCCAACGGCTCTTGGGTCATCTATGCCGATGGGAAGCGGAAGGCCTCAGCCGCTGGACTTGCCCCTTCCCGAGCCCTTGATGGCCACGGGACGTTCATCATCGGACAAGATCAGGATTCCCTGGGTGGCGCTTTCAAGGAGAAAGAATCCTTCAGTGGGAACCTCACTGAGCTACAAGTTTGGGGGAGGGTCCTCAGCCAAGAGCAGGTGGAGAAAGTCCGCTCCTGTGTGTCCATCAAGGAAGGCCTTATCTTTGACTGGAGGAGTGACATCTTAGAAGTGGAAATAAGCGTTCAAGAGGCCACAGTGCAGCTCACCTGCCCGGGTGAGTCTCCCTTGAGGGGTTAAGGCTACTGGCTGCCCAGAGTTACCTGTCTGGAACCCATTGAGTGGTGCACTGCTCCGTCCACTAGCATAGATTGGTCCTTGGGGACTAGAGAAGGACGCTGCTTGAACAGGAGAAGCTTTGGTTGATCTTCCAGCTGCTCTTGGAGAATCCAACTCTCTTCCTGCCTCGTCTTCAATCCAGTCCTTGTCAAAAAAAGAGCCGTGTGTCCCTGCATTTCTTCCACCGTTGATCATAGGCCGGTGGTTCTCAAGCTGTGGTCCACGGATTGTCACAAGAGGTCCACGTAGGCTTGAAGAAATGTTATGATTTGAAACTTGAGTTAAGTCTTGGGGAATCCGTGGCCACAAAAGGTATTTAAAGGGGGTCCACAGTGAAGAGAAGGTTGAGAACCATTGATGGAGGCCAAACCACGATCATGACTTTCAGCTGCCTGCAGGTAGGGAAAAGATAGTGCACGTCAAAATAGCCGTATCCCAAAAAATGAGTCAAGGTGCACAGAGGTATTAAATTTGCCCATGCGAGGATGTCCCATATTCTTTATTTTCTGCTCTGTGGAAACCTCTGCTTTCTCCTGTCCTCCCTTATCCATTTGAAGCCACATTTCTCCAAGAGGTTTCCTCAGGAGCCACCTAGCCCTTCCGCCTGGGAGGTCCCCGCTTCCCTCATTAGCACGCCAATAGATAGAATGCTTGTAAACGTTCTGTGACATCACAGCAGCACAGCCAATAAGGTGGAACGGGCGTGGCCCACCAAGAGAAAATGCTTGAGGTAAATTGAAACAATCAGCAGGTGTGTTATTGGTGCTTGGATCAAGAGAGAGAGAGAAGAGAGAGAGAGAGAGAGAATAGGTAGGTAGATGATAGAGAAATTAGATAGATAGATGGATAGATAGATAGATAGATAGATAGATAGATAGATAGATAGATAGATAGATGATAAAGATGATAGACAGATATAGATAGATAGATAGATAGATAGATAGATAGATAGATAGATAGATAGATAGATAATAGGTAGGTAGATGATAGATAGATAGATAGATAGATAGATAGATAGATAGATAGATAGATAGATAGATAGATAGATAGATATAGATAGATAATAGGTAGGTAGATGATAGATAGATTAGAGAGATAGAGAGATAGATAGATAGATAATAGGTAGGTAGATGATAGATAGAGAGATAGAGAGATCTATAGAGAGATAATAGGTAGATAGATATAAACAGATAGATATAGAGAGATAGATATAGACAGACAGACAGATAGATATAGACAGACAGACAGACAGATAGATAGATGATAGATAAAAGACAGATAGATAGATAATAGGTAGGTAGATGATAGATAGATAGATAGATAGATAGATAGATAGATAGAGAAAGAGAGAGAGAGAGAGAGAAAGAGATGATACTGTAACCAGACAGACAGACAGGTAGATCTTCTCAGCTGTTTCTTGTGTCTCCATAGCCCCTGTGGAAGAATGTCGTGTTTTCAAGGTCACCCATGGAAGCAAACACAGTCCCTGCTCAGTGATGTTGCCTTTTGTCTGTCGCTACAGAAAAGGTAGGTCAGTTTGGACCCCCTCCACCTTGTCAGGGGCACCGTCCTCGGGGTTGGGTTGTTTGATTAAGCTTCAGAAGATCTGGGTTCAAACCAAAGTAGTCCCCTGCTTACAACCATAATGGAGTCTACCCCTCCTGGTTCTAAGTCATGACATTGTAAAGATGCGACCCATCTGATTTTATGACCTTTTTTTGTGGTGGTCAATAAGCGGTCACCACGGTCGTTAAGCAAAAGCAATGCCGTTAAGTCAAGGACTAGCTGTATTGAGACCCCCGGATGAGTTTGGACCAATCGTCACTTCCTAGAAATGTATCCTAACATATATAAAATGAAGACCTGGAAGGAAAAGAGAGAAATCAAAGCAAGAATGAAAATAGCTGGGCACCAAGAAAAGGTCCATGTCCATCTGTGGGCTTTTCACCCCGTCCAGATCTTTACTTCCAGCTGAAGAAAACCCAGTCAGAGCCTGTCCCACCGTTGATCGCTCGTGTGAATGCCCAGGCGAATGCGACCGTGGTAAGTCTAAGAGGTCAACCCCGATGCTACCTCTCTTAGAGTCCCCGGGGATTGATCCTGAGGTCCATCTGAAGCATGTCCTCTCCAGCCAGATGGCCCATTTCTCCAGCCCTGGAGCCAGGTTCCTCAATTCATCCTCCTTGTAGATTCCATGGATTCCTTGGCTGGTAGCCTCCCAACCTATCTTCTGAAGAAGGTGTAGAGACAGCGCTCTCCATATCCTGGTATCAAGAATTCAGACTTAAGTCCAGAAGATGCCTTGCTAGGTCTCCTGTTGGCGCAAGAGAGAGGACACAGTAACTTTCTCTTGGATGCTTTGCATGTTCTCCTCTCTGGCCAAAATTAGGTTCAAGAAGACCATTGAGGCTGATCTACCCGTTCCTTATATAGCTTCTCTAACTCCGGTCTCGTTTCCCTTCTGCAGATTCCCGAGAACGTCTTCCAGGCGGACGTCCGAGCTGTGACTATTTCAGCCGCAGCTAATAGATTGGGGGTTGTGGAGAAGATCCTGTCCGAAGCCCAACCTCCTCCTCTGGATGCCTCTTCTCTCCTGGGGGTCTTCCAGCTTTTGAAACAGGTGTCTGAGGTAGAGGTGGCAGAACCAGGTCAACTGGCAACACTGGAAGAGTTGGGCCAACATTACGTGGAGATTACTGGGAGACTCCTGGAGGAGGACAATACAGACCATTGGTCTGAGATCAAGCAGGTAAAAATAACACTATGGGGGAAGGGTCTTTTGAGAGGCATCTAGTCTACTAAAGAGAGGAGGTCCATAGCTACCTAGATCTGACAGACGTCTGTCCAACCACTGCTCGGGGTTACCTTATGCCTGGAGTTTTGATCTGCCTGGCAACTGAGATACAAAGGCTCAGGTGGTCCTCTTCCAACTCTTCCTGTCTTCTCCAGATCATTGGGGGACCCATGAAGGTGGTGGAAAACGTGGACAAGATGGCTTCCAGCCTTCATCAGCTCCTGAGCCCCAACAGAGGGGAGGTAACCTTTCACAGTAAGAACGTCGGTAAGTTGAGACCAAACTCTCTGCCACCCTGGCATGGGCCATGTCCTTGATCCTGTGGAAATGTTTGAGCTGAAGGAGGTTTTTCTGGGGGTTATTAGAGGACCTTTGTCCCTCACAGGGAATTCTGGGAGTTGAAGTCCACAAAGATGATGAGGGGACTGGAGGCTAGAACATATGAAGAACTGCTGCAGGAACTGGGCCTGGCTAGTCTAGTGAAGAGAAGGACCAGGGGAGGACATGATAGCAGTCTTCTTTGAGGGGTTGTCCCAAAGAAGAGGGAGTCGATTTATTCTCCAAAGCACCTGAAGGCCAGACAAGGAACAATGGGTGGAAACTGATCAAGGAGAGATTCAACCTAGAAATAAGAAGAATTTTTCTGACTGTGAGAACAATCATCCAATGGAACAGAAGTTGTCTTCAGAAGTTGTGGGAGCTTCCTCACTGGAGGCTTTCAAGAAGAGACTGGACAGCCATCTGTCACAAATGGTGTAGGGTCTCCTGCTTGAATGGGGGGTTGGACTAAATGACCTGTAAGGTCCCTTCCGATTCTATTCTATTCTATTCTATTCTATTCTATTCTATTCTATTCTATTCTATTCTATTCTATTCTATTCTATTCTATTCTATTCTATTCTATTCTACTCTACTCTACTCTACTCTACTCTACTCTACTCTACTCTACTCTACTCTACTCTACTCTATTCTATTCTATTCTATTCTATTCTATTCTATTCTATTCTATTCCATTCCATTCCATTCCATTCCATTCCATTCCATTCCATTCCATTCCATTCCATTCCATTCCATTCCAGGGACAGAGGTTGAAAAATGCTGATCTATAATACATTGCTGGAATTGGTGGGTGAGCAAAGGCGGCATAGAAAACGGATCAGCTTCCCAAATTGAGAGTTGGCCTCACTGCCACAGATCTCCATTAAAATCTGGGGCAGCCTCTTCTCACCTGGTGTATCCTCCATCATCCCCATCATCTGAAAGGACCATCCTTGGTCCCTGACCTCTGGAAGATGCTTTTGATGCTCTTTTGGTCCGTGGCCACAAGAGGGCGCATCTTTCTCTGGCTGCTCAGGAACGCTGGGGTTTGTTGGCTTAAAAGTTAATTTCCGTGTCTCTTTTATACAATATTTCAAAATTAATTTAACTTAGGTAGGCATCATTTCTCTGCAAGATGCAACGTGCCCCTTATTTTTCTCAGCATGGAGAGGAACCTTTGCAAGGCACTTAGGCAGCCTTGTGTAGAAATATTGTGGGGTAATTCCATGCACGCCCAAAGCGACGCTGCTCGGGTCTCTCGGCTTGCAGGGATTGAGGTGCGACGGGCAGAGCTGGGCCCAGAGAGTGGGGGATCCCTGATGCCAACCCATCGTTGGGACCAGCTGGATGCCATCGAGATCCCAGCAGAGGAAGTGGAGCGCCTGAGAGTGAGGGGTAAGGTCATCGATGGTGGCACGTGGGTTCTCAAAATGTTCCACCCTTCTGTTTGAATCTTTGTGCCAGAAAACCTACAAGGTTTGGGAGGCTTTAAAGAGATCCAAAGGAGAAAGTTAGAATGGAAGAACTCCAGAAAAATCGACAGGTACGAATAAGGGAGAATATTTGTAGTTCAGGGTTGACATGAAGGGTCCTTGATGCTCTCTGAGCTTGGTTGTTTTCCTGCAGATGTTTCCTGACCCAACTAGGTTACTTCATCAGTGTTAGAAGGGAGTGGACTTTAAGGAGGAGGAGGAGGAGGAGGAGGAGGAGGAGGAGGAGGAGGAGGAGGAGGAGGAGGAGGAGGAGGAAGACTGTGGGTTCCTTGATGCTCTCTGAGCTTGGTTGTTTTCTTGCAAACGTTTCATGACCCAACTAGGGAACATCATCAGTGCTAGAAGGTACGAGGAGGAGGAGGAGGAGGAGGAGGAGGAGGAGGAGGAGGAGGAGGAGGAGGAGGAGAAGGACTGTGGGGTCCTTGGTGCTCTCTGAGCTGGGTGGTTTTCTTGCAGACGTTTCATGACCCGACTAGGGAACATCCTCAGTGCTAGAAGGGAGTGCGGTTTGTGGAGAGGAGGAGGAGGAGGAGGAGGAGGAGGAGGAGGAGGAGGAGGAGGAGGAGGAGGAGGAGGAGGAGGAGGAGGAGGAGGAGGACTATCAGGTCCTTGGTGCTCTCTGAGCTTCGTGGTTTTATTGCAGACATTTCATGACCTAACTAGGTAACATCATCAGTGCTAGAAGGGAGGAAGAGGAGGAGGAGGACTGTGGGGTCCTTGGTGCTCTCTGAGCTGGGTTGTTTTTTGGCAGACGTTTCATGACCCAACTAGGGAACATCATCAGCGCTAGAAAGGCATTTATATACAGTTCCTCCTAGCAATGATGATGTTACCTCGTTTGGGTCATGAAACCTCAGCAAGAAACCCACCCAACTCAAGAGAGCACCAAGGACCCTCAAAATTAACAGGGGAGGCAAGAAGGAAAGGACCAGGTGGGCTTCATTTGTCTCCTGCTTGGACCACCCATCTTCTCACCTTGAGCTTCTGCAGCACCAGCTCTTAATGCCCTCGTCTACCCTTCTCCAGGCCTGCGTCAAATCACCCTCACCCATACTTGGTACAGCTATGGGGCCCTCCAGCGCCTTCTCGCCAGCAGCAGTGCGGTGTTCCAAGACGCCGCTGTGTCAGACGGAGGTCGGAGGTGAGTCCCTGGTTTGGAAAGGAGCCGAATAACTCCATTCAGACAATCCTGTTTCGCTTACCTTACAAATGTGCATCGATACAATATCCAGTTTGGGAGTTTTCCAATCAAGCCATCCGAATAGAGCTGGAAGGGGCCTCGGAGATCTTCTAGTCCAACTCCTGCTCAAGCAGGAGACCATAGACCATTTCAGACAGTCTTTTCTTAAAAACCGCCAGCGATGGAGCCCCAAATTCTGGTGGCCGGCTGTTCCACTGGTTCATTGTTCTCCCTGTCTGAAAATTTCTCCTTAATTCCAGGTTGCTTCTCTCCTTGATTAATTTCCATCCGTTGTTTCGTTGTTTCTCGTCTTGCCTTCAGGTGGCTTTGGAAAATAGCTTTGACACACACACACCCCTCCTCTTTTTAGCAGCCCCTCAAATACTGGAAGATTGCTTATCGTGTCCCTCCCCGTTTCCCCCCCCCAATCCTTCTTTTCTCTAGACTTGGGCCATGGCCAAATCCTGCAGCCGTTCTTCCTATGTTTTAGTCTCCAGGCCTTGGATCACCTTAGTTGCTCTTCTTTGCCCTTTCCCCCCCCCCCCCAAAGTCTCAACATCAATCAGAGCATCAGTCAGAGTCACAACACGGAAGGCATCCCAACTCCATGCCACTTTCCTGCTTGTGGGATGAATCTGCAAGGCTGTCACGAGAGGGTGCTGTTGCATTTTTTTTTCCTCCCTCGCCCCGTTTCCTCCCCCCCCCTCAAAAAAAAAAAAGCAATTGCTGAGGAAAAAAAAGAGAGCGGGGAAGAGAGAGAGAGAGGACAAGTTTTTCAGAATGATTCCCCTTCCGTTGGAAGATCCGATTCCATCCGTGGGAGCTCCCCGATCTGATGGATCCCTTTAGTTTGCTTCCCAAATGGATTTTTTCCTCCCCCCCCCCGGAACCCAGGACATCTTTAAAAAGATAGCAGAGTCGGGAAAGGACCTGGGAGGTCATCTAGTCCAGCCCCCTGCTCAAGCAGGAGACCCTACACCAGGGTAGGCAACCTCGGCTCTTTGACGACTCGTGGACTTCAACTCCCAGAGTTCCTGAGTCAGTTGACTCAGGAATTCTGGGAGTTGAAGTCCACGAGTCGTCAAAGAGCCGAGGTTGCCTACCCCTGCCCTACACCATTTCTGACCGATGGCGGTCCAAGTCTCTTCTTGAAAGCTTCCAGTGATGAAGCTCCTTCCAACTTCTTGAAGGGAAGCTGTTCCATTGGAACAGATTCAAATCTGTTCGGATTGTCTCTGATTGGAGCTCCTTGGAGTTAAAATAGGCCAGAAAAAAGTAGATAAATTGAAGGATGGGAAGATCCCTTGAGGACTCTCTCTTTTTACTTCAATCTCCCCGACCCGCAAACAGATGTAAAATAGACCGATGCTTGTTAGCGAAATAGACAAACCCCCAGCAATAGACCACAATGTCCCAGGATCGCCGCAGTGTAAGCAGGGAGAAATTAAGCAGCCATCTCGTAAAACAAGAGGGGAGGTGGGCTTCTCCCATCTCTCCAGAGTTTTTTTAAGAAGAGATGGGTCAGCCGTTTGTCTGGCATGGTCTAGTAGGCTCTCCTGCTTGAGCAGGGGGCTAGACTAGATGACCTTCCAGGTCCCTTTCTACTCTGTTATTCCTTCTTTGATTTACAAGGTTAAGAGTTGGTCTACAAACGTGACGGGGTCCTCCAGATTTCGGGGGAGCTTGGTTGTGACCCCGGGGGTGGGACGGGGTGAGAAACATTGGGTCCCCTTCTCCAATTTTTCCTGAATGTTCCTGATCTCCATTCCTCTGGCTGTGGGGCACAGAGGCTGGCTTGGGCCAGGCCACTCAGCCTGCCATCGGCAGGGACCTTGGAGGTCATCTAGTCCAACCTCCTGCTTAGGCAGGAAACCCTATCCCATTTCAGACAAGTGGTTGTCCAGTGTCTTCTTAAAAACCTCCAATGTTGGAGCAGTCCCAACCTCTGAAGGCAAGCTGTTCCACTGGTTAATTGTTCTAACTGTCAGGAAGTTTCTCCTTAGTTCTAGGTTGCTTCTCTCCTTGGTTAGTTTCCATCCGTTGCTTCTTGTCCTGCCTTCGGGCGCTTTGGAGAATAGCTTGACTCCCTCTTCTTTGGGGCAGCCCCTGAGATATTGGAAGACTGCTATCCTGTCCCCCCTCATCCTTCTCTTCATTAAACTGGACATACCCAATTCCAGCAACCGTTCCTTATATGTTTTAGCCTCCAGCCCCCTGATCATCTTTGTTGCTCTTCTCCGCCCTCTTTCTAGAGTCTCGACATCTTTTTTGACATCGTGGTGACCACAACTGGACGCCGTATTCCAAGCGTGGCCTTACCGAGGCTTTATAAAGCGGTACACTAAGGCTTCACCTGATCTTGATTCTATCCCTCTGTTGATGCAGCCATGCTATTCCTCTTCCTCCTTAGGCATCTGAGCACACAAGTGGCCTCTTCCATTATCTCCTCCAGCTTGGTCAGCAACTACGAGGAAATCAGCACATCTGTGCGGTACCGTCTGCGGCATCGGATTCAGGTGAGAGTACCGAGAGAAAGGAAAGAACACGGGGAAGGCAGGAGAAAGGAATGGGGAAGGGGTTCCTGAAAGGACTTCAGGATGGACCATTTTCTTCCATCAAGGTCTGTGTTTCCTTGAGGGAAACAGTTTTATTAATTTATTTATTTTAATCCCATTTATATCCCGCCCTTCTCCGAAGACTCAGGGCGGCTTACAATCTAAGAAGCACAAATCAATGTGCTTAGCAATAGCCTTCATTCTATGTATATGCCTGCTTATTAGGGCTTTTGCCCCCCACCCCCCAAGCAGCATTTTTACAAAGTCAGCTTATTGCCCCCAACAATCTGGGTCCTCATTTTACCTACCTCGGAAGGACGGAAGGCTGAGTCAACCTTGAGCCTGGTGGGACTCGAACCTGCACTAATTGCAGGCAGCTGGTGTTACTTAAGGAGGCATTAGCCCACTGCTCCACCAAGGCTCTTTGGGGCAGATGTCCTCCTGCAGATCCCCTCTCTCCTTTCAGCCCTTTCGTTGTTCCCCCTCCACACACACACACACATACTTTCCCCCCAAAACTCAAGACAGTTCCCCTCTCCCCGTCTTGTGCTGCCCAACCATTCTTCTCAGGATCAAAATGGTTTATTGATTTATTGATTTATTCCGATTTATATACCGCCCTTTTCCCGAGGGACTCAGGGAGGTTTACAGGGCAAATTAAAACAGTACAATCTATACAGGTTAAAATTAAATAGCCCCAAGATAATTAAAAATTAAGACCTTAACCCAAAACCCTCAGTCCAGGCCGGCAAGCTCGAATAGCCAAGTTTTTAGGTCCCGGCGAAACGAACGAATGTCGGGAGCCATCCGGAGTTCCACAGGCAGCTGATTCCAGAGGGCGGGCGCACCCACCAAGAATGCCCTCCCCCTGGGGATCGCCCGCCGGCATTCCCTGACCGGCGGCACCCTGAGGAGGCCCTCCCTGTGGGAGCGCACAGGACGATGGGAAGTTGATGCTGGCAGCAGGTGCTCCTTCAGATAATCCGGACCCAAGCCTTGGTGGAGCAGTGGGCTAATGCCTCCTTAAGTAACACCAGCTGCCTGCAATTAGTGCAGGTTCGAGTCCCACCAGGCTCAAGGTTGACTCAGCCTTCCATCCTTCCGAGGTAGGTAAAATGAGGACCCAGATTGTTGGGGGCAATTAAGCTGACTTTGTAATAATGCCACTTGGGGGTGTGTGTGAAAGCCCTAATAAGCAAGCATATACATAGAATGAAGGCTACTGCTAAGCTTGTAAGCCGCCCTGAGTCTTCGGAGAAGGGCGGGATATAAATGGAATTAAAATAAAATAAATAAATAAAATAAAATAAATTTAGGGCTCTATAGGTCATCACCAGCACCTTGAATCTCACCCGGAGGGCAACAGGAAGCCAACGCAGCTCGCGGAGCAGAGGCGTTACATGGGAGTATCGGGAAACCCCCATCACAACTCGCGCGGCCGCATTCACCGGAGGTCTACATTAGACCATTTCCGTCCTTGAAACCCAATTTTCCTTGGGGCTTTTGAAGATCAGCACGTCCAGGGCAAGGCGCCTTGCTTTTTTTTTTTTTTTTAAACAAAAGAATCATAAAGGTCCTCTTTTGCAGGTCACCCCAACTTCCCCCCCCCCAAAAAAAGGAAGGCAGTGGGTCTTAGTTTGTCGTTAGAGGAGACTGGGCACCTTGATAAATTAGACCTTTCCTCCACATAACACAGGGAGATTTAGGGAAATCTGTTGCTGGTCCCATCCGGTCAACTTATCAAGATGAACCCAAGACTTGGAAGAGAACTTGCAATGAAGTCCAGAAACGAGCAATTTTTTTTTGGTGGGGGGGAGGGGGCGTCTCCGATATTTCCTTCCCAGAGAGGCGTTTTAATCTCCTTTCTGAACTTCTTTAGGCTTTACCAGACCAGCTTATGGAACCAGTTTGTGCTTTTTGGAACTTCAGCAGAAGGTAAGGTTGAGAGAAGCCTCCCAGTTGCATTGTTGGGAAAGGCAAGGAAAGGAAGAATTCAGTAAAATTGAGTAGACCTTGTGGGATCCTTGCCGGTTTCACAGCAGGGCTGTAGGACCATCTCTTGAAGGTTGCAGCTGTCTAACGAGGAGAGATGGGCAGATGGTCCCTGGTCCAACCTTCCTCTTAAAGCAGACTGAACTCAAAGCTTCTCTGCATCCACCACTTGGGGACCAAACTCACCCTTAGGTAGAAGACCTTCTTGAGTATGCCCAACATATGAACCAACCCCAACAGCCACCGACAAAATCCACCCAACCATCTCTGAACGTGGTCGGCTAACCACGCTGCCCTATAAGTGCGTCACACACAACTTCACTTATCAGTCGGTGAACCCAGTGGTTGTGGATGTGTTTGAAGTAGGTGAACCAGGGAAGGTGGTTGGGGGGGGGAGGTTTAGGACAACTTTTACAAAAAGGAGAATGAGAGTTGAGTCAAGATCTCTGGAAGTAGCTCTCAGCTCCTTCCCTTGGGCAGCTTTTTCTGGGGGTGGGAGCATCGGGTGTCCAGAACTTGAACCTCTGGGCCCAGAACTTTCTCCTGCTTTTCAGTCTTGAAGGTATTGGCGGCTGGTCCACCAGAGGTTGCTTGGTCTCTTCCTCCCAGGAGAAACTAACCACCTGTGCCTGCAACCACACTACCAACTTTGCAGTCCTCCTGCAGGTCTATGAAGTCCAGGTTAGAAGCGGATTGGGAGGGGTTTCATTCCCTCTGGAGGAAGACATTTCTTGGGGGGCTTTGGTGGAACCCTGGGGAGAAGCCACGGAACGTGGACCTTCATTCGGCTTGCACCAAATTGTCCACGTTCCCTTTTCCAGATCCCCATCTTGCATTTCGTCCCTTCCCTTCCTTGATCAGATTGCCCAAGAGCTGAACTGGCCCCGTTGCATGGAAGCTGTTGAGTTGGGCCCTCAGGGGCCACCTCGCCCCTTCCTTACCTTCGTCGTGTTGTCTCTGTTTCACACAGAGGAGCTTAGAGGAGGAGTCCACGCTGAAGACCCTGACCTTTGTTGGCTGTGGTGTGTCCTTCTGTGCCTTGATAGTCACCTTTGTGCTCTTCTTAGCCGTTGGGTGAGTCTGAAATAACACAAATGGAACGCACGCTTATCAAATCAGCTCCATTCTGGGGTCCCCACGGCGTCTTGAAACCAACCAGCCAAGTGATCTCCATTCACACAGCCTTCTAAAACATCTAACCAAGATGAAGCCCAAAAAGACTTGACGGGTCATGTGAATGCATCCCTGAGGTTCCTCCTTGGCTAGTTGCATGGGGCCAGCTTCAGAGTGGGAAGGGATCTCGAAGACACACTGGCAGATCCCCTCCCCTACCCCCCCTGTCTAACTTCTCAAGGGTCCATTGAGTGCCTTTAGTAGAAACTAGTGGAATTACACTTCGTAGAGCTTGTGCCAAAACTTCCTTTCAACAGGGTCCCCAAAAGCGAGCGAACCACGGTGCATAAAAACCTGATCTTCGCCCTGGCTGCTGCAGAGGCCTTGCTCATGTTCAGTGAATTGGCCAAGATCAACCAGGTCAGGAGAAGAGCTGGGAAACAGGAGGGGAACCACTGAGCAGGTGTCCTACCTGGGCTAGCTGAATGGGGCCCACAGAGAACCAGAGAACCCCAAATCCTCTCCTTCTTCCACCAGACATCTGACCACAGGACTCCTCATCTCTCCCCAGGGCGTTTGCTTTGCTGTCACTGCCTTTCTCCACCTTTTCTTCATGGCGGCCTTCGCTTGGATGTTGGTGGAAGGTCTTCTGCTCTGGAGCAAAGTGGTGGCCGTCAACATGAGCGAGGATCGGAGGATGCGTTTCTACTATGTGACCGGTTGGGGTCTGTATCCCAGAGGTCAAGAAGGGGAAGGGGCAACGGGAAGATCAGGCTAGACTGCTTCTTCCTTTGACCCAGGTGAACCAACTCGTTCAAACCTAAGCTGGAGTAGATCAGAGGTCTACTGTGAGCCCTAGGATGTTCTCCCCACTCATTGTACCACGATGGGAAAGAATGGAGTTGATGTCCAAGAGGGAAGGAGCAGTCAAATCCATTGGATGGAAAATAGCCAACTCCTCACGGTGATTGGATGTCTCTGTAGCTAGGTTGCCCTGAAAAGAACCAGAGATAAGTCAAATATCTATGGAGCTTCTCAGTCCTCCAGGTCCTGGTTGTCCCAAAGATGCTTTTTCAGGAGGCAACTGGACTATCTTGGTTTTTCCCCTGAAAATGTTTCAATTTTCATCCAAGAAGCTTCTTCAGCTCTGACTGGATGGTGGGGGAATGGAAGGATTTATACTCCTTGCAGACAGCTGGTCATTTGCAATTCTTTTAGAGAGCCAGTGAGGCCACTTGGAAGTTTAGCTGTGTCCTAATGTGTCACAGATAAATGGCCTCCAAATGGCCTCAACAACCCTCTAAAAGAAGGAAAACGACCAGCGGTCTGCAAGGAGTATAAATCCTTCCACTCCCCACCCTCCAGTCAGAGCTGAAGAAGCTCCTTGGATGAGAAGCGAAAGGTCTTCAAAGAAAAACAAGAAAGTCCAGTTGCCTCCTGAAAAAGCATTTTTGGGGTCACAAATAAGCCAAGAATGTTGTAGACGTCTCTACTGTGCAAACGAAACCTGTGCTATGAGTATATGGTTGAAGAGGGCATGCAGATACATCACAACATTGTGAGTAAAACAAGATTAATTTAACCACCTAGCCACCGTCTCTACCTGTGTGATTTGAAACTCGGAGAAGACAACTTGAGGAGCTTCATAGGATAGCCCAGGAAGGAAAAAAATGGGTGTGCTGGTTGGAGACAATCAAACGCTCAAGCAGAGGTCACCTGTGGTTCTTCCTCAATGGTCAAGTGGATCATGGGAGATGGGATGAAGACACTGACCGGCTGATCTCTCCCTTCTTTCCAGGGCTTCCTGTGCTGATTGTGAGTGTCACCTTGGCCACTTCGTTCAACAAATACGTGGCGGAGAATCACTGTTGGCTGAATGTGCAGACAGAGGTCATCTGGGCATTTGTGGGACCCGTCCTCTTTGTCCTAACGGTAAGGGCCAACGTCTTTGGTTGATCTCCTGGCCTTCCTCATCCACTCTCTTGCAGTTTTGAAGGCCCGGCAATCGGGGACCTTTAATGTCCACCATCAAAGACCTTTGCTTGCAGCTTCAACGTTCCTGTGTTTTTCATCTCCCTCAACAAGGTCATCAACCTCACCATCTCGCCCCTCCATCCCTCGTCCATTGCAGGTTGCCTCTCCTGAGCTCCTCAAGTGTCTCCAACATCTAGAGGGGTTTCCAGAAAGATTTTTTTTCTCAGCCCCATCTAGCATCAATGGGGTTGAACTCTGCCGGAGACGCTGTTATGCTTCCTACTCCCCACCCCACCAACCTTTAGAGTTCAGTCCTCATAATTTTGAGGGAAGAGCTGAATTAAATAGGACTTTAGATAGATGTTGTGTGCCAGTTCAGTACATTATTTAGGAGCAAGTTCCTCACACCTTCAGATTAGACTTCATTTCTGGCTCTGCCTGCCGGGTTCAAGCCTATTTCTGTAGACAAATAACAGAATATCAGAGTTGGTAGGGACCTTGGAGATCTTCTAGTACAACCCCCTGCTCAGGCAGGAGACCGTATACCATTTCAGACAAAGGACTGTCCAATATCTTCTTGAAAATTATCTCACAACTTCTGGAGACACACTCCTTCCTTCCTTCCTTCCTTCCTTCCTTCCTTCCTTCCTTCCTTCCTTCCTTCCTTCCTTCCTTCCTTCTTTCCTTCCATCCATCCATCCATCCATCCATCCATCCATTCATCCATCATATATTTTTTCTATCTCAAAATCATAAAATCACAGGGCTGGAAGGGACCTTGGAGGTCTTCTAGTCCAACCCCCTGCTCAGGTGGAAAGCCTATACCATTTCAGACAAACGGTTGTCCAATTTCTTCTTCAAAATCTCCAGTAATGAGGGAGGGAGGGAGGAAGGAAGGAAGGAAGGAAGGAAGGAAGGAAGGAAGGAAGGAAGGAAGGAAGGAAGGAAGGAAGGAAGAATAGCAAAATAACAGAATAACAAAGTTGGAAGGGACTTTGGAGGTCTTCCAGACCAACCCCCCATCAAGCAGGAGAACCTACACCATTCTGGGACAAATGGTTGTCCAATCTCTTCTTCAGTACCTCCAATGTTGGAGCACCCACAACTTCTGACGGCAAGTTGTTCCACTAATTAATTGTCCCAACTGTCAGAAAATTCCTCCTGAGTTCCAGGTTGCTTCTCTCTTTCATTAGTTTCCATCCGTTGCTTCTTGTCCAGCCTTCAAGTACTTTGGAGAATAAGTTGGCCCTCTCTTCTTTGTGGCAGCAAAATATTGGAAGACTGCTGTCATGTCACTTCTTGCCCTTCTCTTCATTAAACTAAAAAAAGGTAAAGGTAAAGGTTCCCCCGCACATGCGTGCTAGTTGTTTCCGACTCTAGGGGCCGGTGCTCATCTCTGTTTCAAAGCCAAAGAGCCAGCGCTTGTCCGAGGACGTCTCCGTGGTCATGTGGCCGGCATGACTAGATGCCAAAGGTGCACAGAACGCTGTTCCCTTCCCACTGTAGCGGTCCCTGTTTTTCTACTTGCATTTTTACGTGCTTTCGAACTGCTAGGTGGGCAGAAGCTGGGACGAGTAACAGGCGCTCACTCTGTTACGCGGCACTGGGGATTCGACCCGCCAAACTGCCGACCTTTTGATCGACAAGCTCAATCGTTCTTTATATATTTCAACCTCCACCCCCCCAATCAACTTTGTTGCTTTTCTCTGTACTCTCCCTAAAGTCTCGACATCTTTTTTACATCATGGCCACCAAAAGTGTGGCCTTACCAAGACCTTGTAAAGTGGTATTAACATGATCTTCGCGTGATCTTGATTCTATCCCTCTGTTAAGGCAGCCTAGCACTGTGTTGGCTTTTTTGGCAGCTGCAGCACACTGCTGGCTCCTATTTAAGGGATCGTCCACTAGGACTCCGAGATCCCTCTCACAGTTGCTCCTATAGAGCCAGGTACTGCCTACACTACACCTGTGCATTTGGTTTTTCTTGCCTAAATGTAGAGCCTCCCTTTGGGTGACCATTCTCAGTTGTCCCGAAGGAAAATTTCACAGCCTTGGAAGTCTTATTGACGTTATTGTCATTTTAGGTGAACACCTTTGTGCTGTTCCGGGTGGTGATGGTGACGGTCTCCAGCGCACGGCGGCGGTCACGGATGCTGACCCCCAAGAGCAGCCTGGAGAAGCAGATTGGGGTTCAAATCTGGTAAGTCGGACCCGTGCGCGCACGGGCTCCTCCTCGTGGGAGCAAAGCTAGACAGCTGGCTGGCATTTGTCAGCTCTCCAAATCATGTTGATATGATTCTGCTGCTCCGTGGCCTTTGGCATGGATGGACAGACAGACATTCTTACCCCCACCCCCCCACCCCTTAAAGTCAACAAAATTAGAACTGGGCAATTTTTGATTCAGTGGATAAGCCGGAGGACGGTTTGATCACATCTCCAAAACTGTTCAAAATGTTGGCGTCCTTCAGTGACTTTTGCCCAGACATAGCATGAGTGGGTCAAAACATCTTGACGTTGGTGCACGGATCTGATTCAGGAAGAGGACAAATTGCTGGAAAAGTGGCAGTGGTGAAAAGGCGTCTTAGCTTCCGCCAATAATTCAACACCTAGCACCACCAAAAGAAAAGCTTCCGTCACCTTCCCCATCGCCACGTTTTAGCTTCTCGGCGTCACAATGTCTGCCCAATGTTTCTGGACGACGGAAGTCCGGTTAGGAACTGGAGTGATGGGACACAGCATCTTATCTTTCCATCTTTGGAAAGTGACAATCCGGGTTTCCCCTTTCTCCTCTGCTCCTTCCAAGCCACCTCTTGATGCTTAGAGCCACCGCACCCCACTCTCTCTTCCCCTCATCTCTGCCCCGCTCAGGGTCAACCCATCATCTCCCCAAGCTTTCTCCGATAAGGCCAACGGGTGGAAATCTCTTGTTGTTTTTCAGCTGGCGCCGTGGGCAGCCACAAGACACACACAGTGTTCCTCTGGTGGTGTAAATATCCTCCTGGCTGTTTGCAGTGCTGAAGGTGGAGGCCGGGGCGGGAGGGCGAGATGACATCTCTGCCGTTGGTGGCTTGGAGGCATCACCCCGGGGTGGGTGGGATGACTTACTTAGAAGAGAGAGCGAGTCCCCGATTGAACCAGCCTGCAAATCAAAGATTTTTTTTTAGACTTGTTTATTTCCACAACCTAGCAGTTCGAAAGCACGTAAAAATGCAAGTAGAAAAATAGGGACCACTCCGGTGGGAAGGGAACAGCGTTCCTTGCGCCTTTGGCGTCTAGTCATGCCGGCCACATGACCACGGAGACGTCCTCGGACAAGCGCTGGCTCTTCGGCTTTGAAACGGAGATGAGCACCGGCCCCTAGAGTCAGAAACAACTAGCACGCATGTGCGGGGGAACCTTTACCTTTACCTATTTCCTCAGGAGCCCATTAGTTGGCTACTTGCAAGAGCTTCAATTAAGAAAGGATAATAATTGGGGGGGGGAAGGTTGCCCACATCAATTTGGCGGTCCAGATTCGTAAGTGGGTGGCCCTGCTTCACAGCTACCTAAAATGGTGGTGGTGGTGAAGGGTGTGTGTGTGTGTGTGTGTGTGTGTATTTCTGCCTTGACAAGAAGCAAAAAAGGACGGAACGTTTTGTCTGGTTTGTTTGGAGGTAATTTGGAAAAGGGGGGAAGCCCCGATTGTTTGTCCGTTTGTGGTTGTGGAATCTCCGCTGTCGCACGACTTTGGGAGTCATTTCAGGCCCGGAGATAAGAAAACCCCAAAGCAGAAGATTAGCAAAGGAGCTTCTTTCCACCCAACAGGGAGGATGGATGGAGAAATGGCCCCAGATAAACCTGGCTCTCGCGCGGCCCAGTTTGGGTGCTTTGGCTGGGAAGAGACCCAACCGTTTTGTGTTCTGCTCCGTTTCCAGGGCCACCACCAAGCCCATTTTGGTGCTGCTTCCTGTCCTGGGCCTGACCTGGGTATGTGGCATCCTCGTTCACCTCAACATCACCTGGGCCTACATCTTCATCATGCTAAACTCCCTCCAGGTGAGTTCGGATGGACCAGAGCTTCTCTCCAAACATCTGCAGAAGGTTCTGTAGACCCGGGCAAGGTCTCCTGGTCCAGCAGGAGTTGCGAGGGGGCAGGACGTTTGCATCCAAGGGCCACAGGCGAGGCGTGAACCCCCAAAGGGTCATTCACTGAGCTTGGCTGTGAATTGGGAGCCCCAAAGCACACACCTTTTGATAGGCAATTAGCCTTCAATCAACCAATCAATCAGAATGAGCTGGAAGGGACCTTGGAGGTCTTCTAGTCCAGCCCCCTGCTCACGCAGGAAACCCTCTGTTGTTGTTGTTAGCTGCGAAGTCGTGTCCAACCCACCGTGACCCTATGGACAACGTTCCTCCAGGCCTTCCTGTCCTCTACCAAGGAAACCCTCTACACCATGGTTTTCTTAGATGCTCCTCGGGGGACCATACATAGTCAAGAATTGTCCCCTGGTTCAGGAGCGTTAGCGAAGAACGCTCGCGTGAACCCCCGTCAGACATTTTTGCTAAAAGGGGTGGGTGGAAAAAGGGGACCAGCTTGGCTCTTCCTGTGCCCCGCACTCAAAGCCATGAAGCAGCGTGTTGCCTTTGGTCTCAGCAGGACGCAAGCCCAGCCAACCCTAGTTTACGCCGTGCAACGTCTTGTCCAAGCCAAGCCTAGATTAGCAAACGTCATTTTGATCTACTCACGCTCCTCCTCCAAGACTAATTCTCAGGATCAAATTCCTTTATTAAGTATCACGCTACTTCATAATATATTTAAAAAATTAATATAATGGAATAATAACAAGATTACATTCTTAAAGGTTACACTTCGGAAACCCTAATCCCTTTCCCCCTTTTTCCTTCCTTCCTTCCTTCCTTCCTTCCTTCCTTCCTTCCTTCCTTCCTTCCTTCCTTCCTTCCTTCCTTCCTTCCTTCCTTCCTTCCTCTTTCCCTCCTCCATCCTTTCCTCTCTCCCTTTTCTTTCCTTCTCCTTCCTCTCTCATCTTTTCCATCCTCCCTCCCTCCTTCCTATCTCTCAATTCTCCCTCCCTTCCTCCCTTTCTTCTCCCCCTCCCTCCCTCCCTCCCTCCCTCCCTCCTTCCTTCTCTCCTTTCCTTCCTTCCCTCCCTCCCTCCCCCTCCTCCCTCCCTTCCTTCCTCTTTCCCTCCTCCATCCTTTCCTCTCTCCCTTTTCTTTCCTTCTCCTTCCTCTCTCCTTTCATCTTTTCCATGCTCCCTCCCTCCTTCCTATCTCTCAATTCTCCCTCCCTCCCTCCCTTTCTTCTCCCCCTCCCTCTCTCTCTCCTTTCCTCCCCCTCCTCCTCCTTCCTTCCTTCCTTCCTTCCTCCCTCCCTTCCCAACCTCTCCTATTTTTCTCCCTTCCTTCCTTCTCTTCTGCCTTTACTTCCTTCCTTCCTCATCTCCCCGCGCCCCCAGGACTAACTAGTCATCTAACCGTCTTTCCATCCCCAAACTAAAATGCACAACTCAACCCAGGAACCAGACACAAACACGAGAACAATTGAGCGTGCTTCCTTTTCAACCCTGGTGAAGATTGCTTGGAGGGGGATGCTCTGGAAAAGGCAGGCGTAGAATATTTACGGGCCCTGGGATCTCAGCTTTTCTCCCCCTTAAAAAATTCAGCGGTCTAAGAACCAGGTGGATGCAAACACCCTGAGCCAACCGGAGGCAGGAGAGAAAGAGATAGAAAATGTGTGTGAGTGAGTGCGTGCCTGCGTGCGTTTCTGTGTTTGTGAGTGTGTGTGTGTGTGTGTGTGTGTGCCCTGTTTTCCCACCCGTGAGGCTTCTTTCCATCTGCAAAGAGCGCAAACGGGGCGCTGGGCCCCTCCTTCCACCTGTGTGGGAGTTCCTGCGGCTTGCAGAGATACGGGCTGCAATTAATGCGTCAGCTGGCAAAGTTTTGCGATAGCCAAAGGAGAGAGAACAGGAGGGGGAAATGCGAAGCCCTATCAGATGTAAAAAAAAAAAGAGAGAGAGAGAGAGAGAGAAAGCAAAGCAGCAAAGCCAATGCTTGGAGTGCAAAGTTGGGTTGATTTATAGCTAGGAAATAAAATTCTGAACCAAGGAGGGGGGGGCAGCTGAAGCCCCACCCTGGGCCAAGGACAAAACCTGGAGGGCAGAGGGTGAACAGACACACAGAGAGCGCCTGGTTGCAGACGGTCCTCAGTTGCAAAGGGAGACCCTTTTACTTCCAGAAAGACAAAACTCACAAGTCGCCAAAGCTGTGAAGAGACTCTCCTGGCACAGATTCTTTTTTTTTTTCCCCAAGAAGAATTCATTGCCTAAATAGCACATTGCACAGAATTATCGCTGGGGGGGGGGGGGTGGGAGAAAGGGGGGGAAGCCAACTGCCAGGGCGAGAAAACCCCTCTGCAATTGTCCTGCATTTCTGCAAAAAGAAATGTTCTTGTGTGACTTTGGTTACTTCTCTGGAAAATGGGCCATTTATCCCAACCGTTTCTCTCCATTTGAAACGACAGGATTTCTGTTAAGTCCGGAGCGAGCTAGCACTAAATTTGGGGTGCTTTTAAGTCACCAGGATCATGTTTTCATCAGGGTGGGGGAAAAAAATTGTGTTTATAATTTGGCTTTAGAGGGAAAATTCAAGAGCAAAAAAAACACACACACAAAATAACCCCAGGAAAATAAATACATCTAAAGGACTTTTCCGAAGCAAAAGATTGTGGTTTTATAATAAAGGATGTAGAAATAAGTCCTGGACAGTTATGAATAATGAAACATCAGGAAATTAATCAGCAGTCTTAACTCTAAGGTGCATTTCAAGACCAAATAGAAACCAGCAAAATGTACCATCTCCCCCACCCCAGAAGTCCGTCAGGCAAAATACCTGGGCCAATTACTTGTAAAATACTTATCTCCTGAGAACAAAAGGAAAAGTTTTCTAAATTGTATAAAACTTTTTTTTTTTGGGAGGGGAGGATAACATTGGTCTTCAGGAAATTTCTTTATGGCATTCAAAAATGTTGTAGTGTTGTCCTCTTTCCTTTTCAACGCATTTTTGGCTGGAAATAATTCTTTTTTCTAAAAAAAAAAAAAGAAGAACAGAAGAGAAAGTGCGAAGAAAGTGCAAGAAAGTTACAAGTTATTTGGACCCCTTATAAAATTCCAGGAACGATTGCACAATAACACTCTCTCATCTATTTTATCCTTGGCCTATAAACTTCGGGCAGCTTTTAGCCTCTAGATGGAGATGTTTGTAGTCTCTGAAAATTGCCAGGAGCTGAGAAAATCAAGATTCGGGCTTTGCATTTTTGCAAAAGTCTCTCTCTCTCTCTGTGTGTGTGTGTGTGTGTGTGTGTGTGTGTGTGTGTGTGTTTTACTTCTGTATCTGAGGTTGAGCTGTACATTTTAGCTAGGAAGTACCAGGAAAATAAATAAAATCTAAAGGAAACTTTTTTTAAAAAATAAAATAAAATAGAGGATGCATGGAACCGCTTAGAAATAAGTCCTCAACAGTTATTAATAACAAAACATTGCTAGCCTCTATCTGGATCCAGCTGAAAAGCAGATTTTTTTGTGGGGGAGGGGGAGAACCTGCCGCAGAGCTGAATATTAGCGTTTTCTCTGTTTGCAAAACAGAACCCCAAAACAATTCACTTTCCAAGCGAGAGGGACCTTGGAATCCTAGTGGACGATCCCTTAAAGACGAGCCGGCCGTGTGCGGCAGCAGCCAAAAAAAAAAAGCTAACGCGATCCTTGGTTGTATAAAGAGAGACACAGAATCAAAATCACGTGAGGTATTAGTATCGCTTTATAAAGCCTTAGTAAGGCCCCCACCTGGAATACGGCATCCGGTTTCAGTTAAAGTAAAGGTAAAGTTTCCCCCGCACATGCGTGCTCGTCGTTTCCGACTCTAGGGGCTGGTGCTCATCTCCGTTTCAAAGCCGAAGAGCCAGCGCTTGTCCGAGGATGTCTCCGTGGTCATGTGGCCGGCGTGACTAGACGCCAAAGGCGCACAGAACGCTGTTCCCTTCCCACCGGAGTGGTCCCTATTTTTCTACTTGCATTTTTACGTACTTTCGAACTGCTAGGTTGGCAGAAGCTGGGACAAGTAACAGGCGCTCCCTCTGTTACGTGGCACTCGGGATTCGACCCGCCAAACTGCCGACCTTCCGATCGACAAGCTCAGCGTCCTAACCCACGTTACAAAAAAAGATGTGGAGACTTTGGAAAAAGTCCAGAGAAGAGCAACTAAGATGATTAAAGGCCTGGAGACTAAAACATACCAAGAACGGCTGCAGGGATTTGGTTAAAGAAAAGAAGAAATATTTATTTTATTTATTTATTTTATTAGACTTATATACCGCCCTTCTCCCGTAGGACTCAGGGCGGTTCGCAAGGTTTTTTTAAAAAAAACAATAGAACAAATTACAAAAATTAAAAACAATTAAAATGATTACATTAACCTTGAAATAAAACCCCAATTACAATTAAAATACAATTAAAACCCCAATTAATACTCTCAGTCCAGGCCGGAAAGCTCAAAGAGCCAGGTCTTCAGGTCCCGGCGGAATGAGCGAAGGTCGGGGGCAGTCCTAAGCTCTACAGGCAGCTGGTTCCAAAGGGCAGGCGCCCCCACAGAGAAGGCCCTCCCCCTGGGTATTGTCCGCCGGCAATCTTTTACCGGCGGTACCCTGAGAAGACCCTCCCTGTGGGAGCGCACAGGACGAAGGGAGCAGGTGTTCCCTGAGATATCCCGGACCCAAGCCATTTAGGGCTTTATAGGTCATCACCAGCATGGGGAGACATGATAGCAGTATTCCGGTATTTGAAGGGCTGCCACGAAGAAGAGGGGGTCACGTTATTTACTAAAGCACCAGAGGGCAGGACAAGAAACAAGGGTTGGAAACTGACCAGAGAGAAAAGCAACCTGGAATTAAGGAGAAACTTCCTGACAGCGAGGACAATTAATTAGTGGAACAGCTTGCCTCCAGAAATCATGGGCGCTCCATCACTGGATATTTTAAAGAAGAGACTGGACAGTCACTTATCTGAAATGGTATAGGTTCTCCTGCTTGAGCAGGGGGCTGGACTAGATGACCTCCAAGGTCCCTTCCAGCTCTATTCTATTCTATTCTATTCTATTCTATTCTATTCTATTCTATTCTATTCTATTCTATTCTATTCTATTCTATTCTATTCTATTCTATTCTATTCTATTCTATTCATCATCTTCCCCTCCTGTCACCTCTGGATATGTCTCTGAGTTGCAAAGCTTTATTATTTTGATTATTTCGCGGTGAGTCTTTCGAGCTGAACGTAACGCAAAGAGACGGGGTGCAGCTGAGGGTTTTCCATTATGAAAACCAGACGCATTCAAAGCCAGAAGGAAAACAGTCTCTGATTCTTAGGGTTAACGTGATGCGAAGCTGTAATACTCCGTTGATCTTTTTGTTGTGGGCAGCTGGAAAAGGAAAAAAAAAAACAGGCTGAAATTGTGAGTTCCTCCTGTTGATCTTTTTACAGCTGCAGCTTCGTGGCTACTGGGGAGAAAAATGCCCTTCCAGCTTTGCATCTCAGCCTTTGCAGCAGCTAAAACAATAATTTTCCTGAGCTAATAACTTTTCAGCTTGTCTGTATGCATTTGCTTCCCCCACCCTCTTTTTTTTTTACAGGGCCTCTACATATTCCTGGTCTATGCACTCTATAATAGTGAGGTAAGGCTGGGCTTAGGAACACAGCATCTTGCATTTTGTTTTGTTTTGTTTTAAAAAAAAATCCTCCCCAAGTTTCTAGTCCTGATGATTTTAAATATAACTGCAGCAAGGTGTGGGTGGTGGCTGGGGAAGCCTGATCCGTGGGAGGCTGCTGGCACTTGCTTACTATTTCAGCTTTTTTTTTTTTAACTGTTTAAAAAAAAAAATTTGGTCCCTCAAGATCAGGAGGCTGTTGCATCAGTTATACAGAAGTTTGGACTAAAAAAAAATCCTGCTTTTTTAATCACTTTAAAAAAAAAAGCATGTTATTGCCAGCTGGGGATTCAGAGTGCAGAAACGAATCCGTAGGATTCCTTTTACGTTTCTGCTAGTTGTTGCAAACAAACAAACTTAAGGAGCAATCGTTCAGCCGTACGCTGCGTTAGACATATGAGCAACGCAAGACCAAATTCCCTAGGATAAATTTTCCTTCTTTTTCCTTACGTATGAAAGGAGGGGGGGAAAACTACAACCAAAACTGCTGCAGGATTCCAGATGCTGCTAAAAGCCCTCTCTGCCTGCAACCCCACATGGCGGGGACGCTGGGAGGTGTAGTTTATACCATCACGTGGAGGTGTCACTCAAGTGTGCCCCCCAGCTTCTCAAGGAGAAAGAGTTTTGAGAAGTGTAACTAGGACACCCATCTTCCCCAGCTCCCTCCACTTTCACTATCAAATGTGGAGAGTTCTCTTTCATTTGCTCCGGAAGGCACTGCGGGAAATTTAGTCTGATCTGAATTTCAGGCACTGGGCCTTCCTGAGGTCTGGAGAGCATCGTTGGTGGATACCTTGGACCAAATGGTTGACCTCTCTTTGTGTTCCATCTCCAGGTGCGCAATGCCATCCAGAGAATGAGGCAGAAGAAGAAAGCCCTCTCGTTCACGGTAGGTCTGAAGACCCCAGCAAACCTTCTCTACAAACCTTTCAGTTCCATTTTTGGGTTAGATGTTCCAACTTGGCCTCCTCTGAATGAACTGGGACAGTCCTCTCCAGAGGCCACTTGGCATGGTCAAAGGGAATGATGAGGGCTTGGAGTCCTAGCGCATCTGAGACTCTAGAAAGAGGGCAGAGAAGAGCAACAAAGATGATTAGGGGACTGGAGGCTAAAACATATAATGAGGGATTGGGCATGTCTAGTTTAAGGAAGAGACGGACCAGGGGTGACATGATAGCAGTCTTCCAATATCTCAGGGGTTGCCCCAAAGAAGAGGCAGTCAAGCTATTCTCCAAAGCGCCCGAAGGCAGGACAAGAAGCAACAGATGGAAATTCATCCAGGAGAGAAGCAACCTGGAACTAAGGAGAAACTTCCTGACAGTGAGAACAATTGACCAGTGGAACCACCTGCCTCCAGAAGCGGTGAATGCTCCAACACTGGAAGTTTTTAAGAAGAGACTGGACAGCCATTTGTCTGAAATGGGATAGGGATTCCTGCCTGAGCAGGGGACTGGATTAGATGACCTCCAAGGTCCCTTCCAACTTTTATTATTATTATTATTATTATTATTATTATTATTATTATTATTATTATTATTATTATTATTATTATTATTATTATTATTATTAAAGTTATGGAGGCCCACCTGCCTTCACAACATCTCAAAGAGATGTTCCTCCACAGCTTCTCTTCTCCTCTCGTTTCAGAACTGCTCCCACCCTGTCAATTATCTGTCAAGCCCCAGGAACACCTCCTGGGAGATGGCCAGATTCAACCCAACCACCCCGGAAAGTACATCCTGTTCCACCGAGAAGGACACCACGTCCAAGAGCAAAGGTAGGGAGAGTAACTTTTCCTTCCGCTCACGCCGCGTTCGGATGTTTGCTGTTGCACCCAACTGATGCCCCTTTCCTAATATAGGGAACTTCAGTGCCAAAATCCCACGGAGCGTTTCCTCAATTATGTCACCAGAGAAACCGGTAAGTCCCACCCATCCCACCCCTCAGAAGATGCCGTAAGTCAGGGGTAGGCAAACCTTGGCTCTTTTGTGACTCGTGGACTTCAACTCCCAGAATTCCTGAGCCAGCCACGCTGAGGGGAAAGGGAGTGGTTACCAAACTGAGCCACGCTGGCTGAGGAATTCTGGGAGTTGAAGTCCACGAGTCATGAGGGGGGGCATAGTTCCCCCATGCTGGCTGAGGAATTCTGGGAGTTGAAGTCCACGAGTCATGAGGGGGGCCATAGTTCCCCCATGCTGGCTGAGGAATTCTGGGAGTTGAAGTCCACGAGTCATGAGGGGGGCCATAGTTCCCCCATGCTGACTCAGGAATTCTGGGAGTTGAAGTCCACAAGTCATGAAGGGGCCATAGTTCCCCCATGCTGGCTCAGGAATTCTGGGAGTTGAAGTCCACGAGTCATAAAAGAGCCAAGGTTGCCTACGCCTGCCCTAAATAGTTCACCTTCCCTTTGGCATCAGGCCGCTTTGTCAGTTGTGAGCATTTCACATCTCTTGCGTTGAGTAAAACAGGTCTGGTGGCCAAGTGTGGGGTGTTATGCCCTTAGCCTCAGCCAAGCACCCTGTTGTCCATGTTGTGTTGTTTCACGGCTCCTCTTTCCCGTGGCCATCTGGAAGACACCATCTTGCAGGAGAAAGAGTTAGACCCGCTGAGGGGAACACCTTGCAAGACTAACTTCCCGTTGTCTCAAGGAAAGTTGTGGGGCCAGCTTATGGAGCCAAATCCCTGGCTGAGCACACAGGGGACCTATGGGGTGTGTGAACACACAAACAGCAAAGGCCAGTAGCATCTAGGAGGCCCTTCCACATGGAAAGAAAGCATGGTTCTTCTCCATGCCCAACTGCAAGAATGAGACCAAACCTGTTTTTGGTCCTATCTGTCTCCTGAGACACACACACACACACCCCAAGCTGTGTTAACCTCTCAAAAATCTAAGCTTGTGACAAATCCTCCATTTGACCCCTTCTGAAGATCCTCCTGAATCTCCTGGGTCCTTCTACATCACTCAGGTGTGGAAAGATTCCATCTTAATCCTGCTCTCCCCACGCTCACCCTAAGAAGCCACAGGATAGGCTGGATGCCCACCCAACCTATTCAGAATGAGAGCCACCTTCAGGCCCCCTCCCCAATGTCCAAGAAAGAGGCTGGGTCTCTCAATCAGCCAAGGTCAGGGCCACCACAGCCCCTGAGCTTTGTGGAAAGAGGGGCACTCTTCCAACATGCCCAACGGGGTTGAAGATGGAAGATGACCCTTCCAACAGCAACGGGGATGAAGATGGCTTTGTCTAATTTCAGAGCTCCAAGGAGCTCTGAAATTAGACAAAGCCATCTACAGCCCCGTTGCTTTCAGCTGGTCGGCTCAGAGGAGACCTGCTTGGATCTGGATCCAGATCTGCACAAAATTATGGAGGCCCACCTGCCTTTGCAGCACCTGGATCCAGACCTGCCCAAAGTTATGGAGGCCCACCTTCACGGTGTCTGGATCCAGACCTGCCCAAAGTTATGGAGGCCCACCTGTCTTCACGGCGTCTGGATCCAGACCTGCCCAAAGTTATGGAGGCCCACCTGTCTTCACAGCATCTGGATCCAGATCTGCACAAAATTATGGAGGCCCACCTGCCTTCCCGGCGTCTTGGAGAGGTTTTTCCTGCTTCTCCCCCACCCCTCGCCCGTCCGTCAGCAGCAGCGCTAGCAGCTTCCCAGCCGAACACCGTGTTCTCACTGGCCAAAGCCCGATGACACGGGGGTGCATATGCCTAGATTGCATTTCTGCCAGGCTATTGAAAAGGACTGCGGGCGTGGTCGGCTGCTTGACAGCCGAGGGCACCCAACGCCTGCCCGTCAAATAAGCAGCTCTTCCCCCCCCCCGCTCTCCTTCTTTCCTGCCCCCACCCCATTTTAATCAGCGAAGTACGCCTCGCCTGGCGTTCTTGTTTTGAGGGTCTGGATTGGGTCACCAAAATCAGGCTGCCGGTCACCTCCCAGGTGTTAGATCCAGCTCCCCGTGTCCTTGCCAAGTTACCGCGAAGCCAGCCTTAAGCACAGGCTCAAGCAATTAAGCCAGGCAGAGCGGTTACCGCTGAAACGTCGTCGGCGATTTTTAAATGCCAAGGCCAGCCTCGGACTTAACGAGGCGGAGAGGAAGCAAGCACCACACCTGGCTTCTCC
>CM044368.1:7134588-7162088 GCA_024294585.1 Vipera latastei | reverse complement strand
GTGGGCTGTGCAGGGGTGTGTGTGTCTGTGAGATGAGGAGGGGGGGTGCAGAGAATATTGTCATATGTTTACCCACACAATGAGGTGTTTCTTTTGTTCCCTCCTGACGGAGAAGACGATCGCCACGGCCCCTGTGTCTCCTTGAGTGTCACTGCATTGTCTCCCCGCGATAATTTCATTATCGTTTCTGAATACATCTTGCATGTTGCTAAGATGTGCTTAGCAACATATGCTCCGTGTCCCTGCAGCTGGGCACCCGACAGGATCGGGGAGGTGGGGAGGGGGCCATTCCGGCAAGCGGGAGGCTGCAGGCGAGATAGGATTCACCCCACCCCACCCCACCACCCTGCGCTTCCAGCTTTGGGGGGGGGGAAACAAGGTACCGTTGACCCAAGACCGGGTGGGAACATCCGAGCCGTGGATGTTCAAAAACGAACCACATCCTTGCAGCTGTGCTGCAGATGTGATATATACCCTCTTTCCCTCCCTTGTGAAAAGATGGGGGTAACTGTGAGGCTGGGGTCTTCGCGCTAGGTTGCTGGAGGCACTCCCCCTCTGTGGGTGGGGGACGTCAACATCTCCAGTTTTGGTGAGTTTGCGCCAATCCGGGAGTGGTTTAACCGCTCCATGGGGGTCCTGGGTTTAATGTACGGCCCATCAGTTCCAGATTAGACTTCCGTCGCTCGGTCTACTTTTTAAACTGGAACAAAATAGGCGAAGACCAAAGGAAACTAAAACGGTTAAACCACGATGGACCTTTTTTTTCCCTCCTCTTTCAGGCTTATGAGCAGAGCTGTTCCCAGCGACGTATCTCCGGCCGGCGACTGTTGAGGGACAAAAAAACCCAAAACAAAAACAGAAGATGGAGAAGCATCTTGTTCCTTCTCCAACCCCTTTCCAGATCCTGGCTCTTCAGTTAGGATTTACTAACCAAGATGCTTTCCTCACAGTTTACTCCTTGCCCAAGTTCCCTTTTGCTGTGGATTGTGGCATTGGTGCATTTTCAAGAGGCCACTGGACTTTCTGGTTTTTCTTTGAAGACGTTTCGCTTCTCCTCCAAGAAGCTTCTTCAGCTCTGACTTGGATGGTGGGGAAATGAGAGGATTTATACTCCTTGCAGACAGCTGGTCGTTTGCCTTCTTTTCGAGAGGCGTTGAGGCCACCTGGAGGTTTACCTGTGTCCACAGGGTCACCTGAGTGGTGCAAATGAGTGTGAGGCCTTCTTGGCTGCAGGATGTTGTCTGCCCCGGGTCCCTTCCTTGTTGAGAGACGGGCGCAGGATGTTGGGTTGTCTGAATCGCAAACTGAAGCGCAAACGGTTCCTGGAGTCTGCCATGTTTTCCTGGGACTCCATTTGGGAGTATGCAAGGAATATTTAAATCCTTCCTTTCCCCACCATCCAGTCAGAGCTGAAGAAGCTTCTGGGATGAGAAGCGAAATGTCTTCAAAGAAAAACAAGAAAGTTCAGTTGCCTCCTGAAAAAGCACCTTTGGGACAGCCTTCATCTGGATGACTCTGTATAAGCTTATTTGGGTCTTTTGAGTGTGTGGAGATACTCGGTCACAAAATGACAAATTTGGTAGGAGAGCCTCCAATACCCCACCCCCGCCCCTTTTCTTGGCTTCCAGGCTAAGGAGAACAAACAGAAGACCAGGCAACACAACAATCCATCCTACTTGTGAACCTCTGGTGAGCACTTCTACTGTGGTGTCTTACACCCTGGAGCAAATGAGCCACAGCAGGAGTAAAGACTATGTAGTCACCCCCAAAGGGCAATGTTGGGTAGAAGCTTAGTCTAGTGGGTGGGTCATAATTGCCTCTTCTGATGTGGCTGGTCCTCAACCTTAGATCAATCTCCATTGGAGCTGTCTGTTCTAGCTGCCTCTAGAAGAACGTTCTCATCTCTGGAAGCCAACTCTTGAGGGTTGATCAGCTTTCTATCTCCTTATTTTTCATCCCTGCCCCAAACCTTTCTCCTTTAACTCCACCCAAGGGCTTTCCCTAGCCACCGCCTCCACCTCTGTGAAGCCTCCAGAGATGCCACCTTCATTCTGCGTTCTCCTCTCTGGAAGCCAACTCTTGAGGGTTGATCAGCTTTCTGTCTCTTTATTTTTCATCCCTGCCCCCAAACCTTTCTTCTTTCACACCAACCATCTCTGCAAGGGCTTTCCCTAGCCACCACCACTAACACCCCGAAGCCTCCAGAGATGCCACCTTCATCCTGTTTTCAGCAGAAAGCAGCCAGGGACATCAAGCTGGGGGAAAATAAGGTTCAAGAGGACTTGAGAGACCTTCAGCTTCAGAAAACGGCCCTGGGTGCTGCTGGAAATCTTTTGATTGTCCCATTTGGGGCATGAGACAGTTTTCGTGAGCTCCGATGGAACATTTTCAAAGCACCGTTTTTAAAATTATAATCATCATGATGAGGAAGCTTTTGAGGCCCAACGGACTTTTCCACCCTTCCAGTGTTTATCAGGACAAGGACTCCTCGGGTGTCAGCAATATCTGTCTTAGTGCTTGCTATCTCTTGACCTGTTAAGGAGGCTAAAATTCCCATTTTTAATCCCATCTTATTCCGGATGCAACCCAATGGCTCTTTCCATGTGTGTCCTCCTTGCAAAATGTACTCCGTGTTTTGGAATTGGCTTTGCATTCGAGATCCTTCCAAGGAGACCTGAAGGCAAATGCACCGACAAGCATTTTGGGTGTTGTTATCCAGCGGTAGCAACAATCCCACGATGGTCACGTTTTAAGAGAAAGCAGGCTTGTATAACTCTTGGATGTAAAAATGTACGTCATCTCCATTTATTATTTTAAAAATTGAGATCAGCCGGGGCTGGGTGGGTGGGGGGAAGCGACGGGCTTGAAGGTTCAAAGTAACGCTTAGAGATGTTTCTTTTACACACACACACACACACACACACAAAGAGCACCAACCAAGGATAACAGGACTTTTGTTTTGTTGCCGAGGGTGGAAATTTGGCGACATATTTTGAAACCCAAAAGAAGGGAGATAAGCAGCTGTAATCTTTGGAGGGATTCTTCAAGCGAAACAAAATGAAAACTTGAAAAACTCTTTCCTGTTCTCTAGGAAAATCTTTACGCGGGGGTCAGCTGAGAGTTTTAAAAGCGGGCAGGGCAATGGGGCAAAAAAAAAAAGTCTGGTGGGGGTAATTAAAATTAAATTAAAATTAAATTAAACGGCCTCTGCTCAATCAGTGAAGCTTCGCCTGGAGAAAGCTCAAGGGACGCCATTCTAAAGTTTTCAGGGGTTTTTAGGAAACCTCCCTGATATCCTTGGCCGGGCCGGCTGTGGCTCATGGGCACTCTAGTCCCGCACACCAGGGGGCGGGGGCGGGGGGGGGGAAATCACAAACAGGAGGGGGCCCTGGCGATGCCCAAAGCTCAAAATGTGTTTCTGAGGGGACGGGGGAGTCCTAATGTCTGAATAGGCAGCTGTGCCTAGAAGCAAACATCTGGAAAGTGTCCTCTCAATGCTATGTGGGTCTGGGGTCTCTGGGAAACACCATTCTGCAAGGTAAGACCCCGGCAAGCTCTCTCTTTCTTGGCTGGCTTCCTTAGCTTTTGCCCTTCCTTCCTTCTTTCCTTTCTTCCTTAACTGTCTCCTTCCTTCTCTCCTTATTTCTCTCCTCCCTCCCTCCCTCCCTCTTTTCCTTCCTTAACTGTCTCCTTCCTTCCTTCCCTAATTCACACCTAGGATAATTTCCATTTCCTTCCATCCTTCCTGCCCTTCCCTTCCTTCCTTCCTTGTCTCCTTTCTTGCCTCTTTCCTTCCTTCCTTAACTGTCTCCTTCCTTCCTTCCCTAATTCACACCTAGGATAATTTCCATTTCCTTCCATCCTTCCTGCCCTTCCCTTCCTTCCTTCCTTGTCTCCTTCCTTCCTTCCTTAACTGTCTCCTTCCTTCCTTCCCTAATTCACACCTAGGATAATTTCCATTTCCTTCCATCCTTCCTGAACTGTCTCCTTCCTTTCCTTCTTTCTCTCCTCCCTCCCTCCATCTTTTCCTTCCTTGTTTTCCTCCTTCCTCCCTCCCCCTCCTCCCCAACTCTCCCCCCCCCTGCAGCCTTTTCACAGGGAGAAACGGGCCACCCCCTCCGGGTCACCCCCACGCCTGCAGCTGGAGTTGGGCTTGGTGTCTTATCAGCCTTGGCCAGGCTCCAGCCCTGCTTGCTGTCCATGAAAGAGTCTTGGAGGAGGAACATCGCAGCTTTGTAAACCAGAAGGACATCTCCCCACAATGGTTATTATTATTATTATTTTTTAAAGAACCAGAAATGGCCCCATTTTTTGGTTGACTGGAGAAAAGATGCTGCATGGCTTCCCTCAGCCGGGCTTCCTCCCACCCTGGCACCTGTGGGGTGATGGATCCTGACCCTCCATACGAGTCTTCAGGGTTCCCCACCCACCCACCCCGCCCCGCCCCACCCTCGGCCATTCTTGGTTGCAAGGAAAGAGTCCAAGCAGGGTCATCGAAGGCAAAGAACGTCCAGAGATGGACCGTAGCAGAATTACAAAATTTATTGGAATGTCTGAATTCGGCAAGGTAGAAGAACTCCGTAAAGACATCTGGGTGGAGGGCAGGAAGAGGGGGGGGCATAGACACTTAAGAGCACTTTTCATGTTTGGGAAGAGCTGGGGTGGGGGAAGCTGCCATCACCACCGCTGCCGCCACCCCAGATCCCCCTCCGACTCTTTCAAACTGCAACACACGCAGATCCACAGACGCACAGAGAGAAGGTTGTCCCGAAAGTCACATCCAAAGCAGGCAAGGCTTCATCAAAACACAGAGATAAGCCATCACTAGACCACCATTGTAGCGTTGAAGAGTGGGGGGCAGACTCGCAGAGACCTGGGTGGGAAGGCACTCAACAGCTCCGAAGAGGCCACATTGGGGGGTGTTTTTTTGGGTGGGGTGATGGTGGCGGTGGACAAGGAGGGGCCCACAAAATTGGTTTCATCCCTATTCCTCAAAGGCAGGGGGTTCCCTTAAGCCCATCCCTGAAGCAGCTCTGAAGCTCAATTAAATATTGCAGTTTTGTAAACGCTGCAATGCCGGAGTGATGTGGCTGGATGGACAGTGCTTTTTAAGGAAATGATTCCCCCCGACACACCCCAAATTTCTTTGCAAGAGCAATCTTGCACAGCCAAACAGACTCCCAACGGGGCCTTGTTTTAGCAGAGAGAGAGAGGAACAAGCTACAAGAAAAGAAACAGGAAGATGTTTGACCTTCATGGACCAGGTCCAACAGGAATTGGACTTTGAGAAATACTTAAATAGACACACAACTTAGACAGGAACACATACACACACACAAACACACACACAAACACACACACACACCGTATCTCTACGAGGAAGTAAGTTCAGGATTCTGGATAGGCTAGTTTTTCTTGCAAGCTGGGTGGGTATTAAGGGCGGGCTCAAGAACTGTAGGACGCATCGGTGAGAAGTTCACGGGGATGGACGGAGGGTGGCTTTATGGTCCAGATCTGGCCTTTCCTGGGACAGGCATTGTCTTTCTCTCCCACCCCCCCACAAAAAAAGTCCTTCCAACAGGGAAATCAAATGAATGAATGAAATTAACACATGGATTTAGAACTCTGGGAAGTGACTCCAACAGGAACGTGGTTCTTTTCCCCGTGAGTCCGGCCGTTGAAAACAATCCACTTCTTGCTGGGTTAGAGCAAAAAATTAAATTAAATTGCTAGGCAGATATAAAAGAAAAGAAAAGAAATAACTTTGTGCGATCCAGAGGTCCGGCTTCACGAGCCTCCAGAGAGGACCCCTATTTCGTGAGGATACGGCCACCAATTCTTGAGCCACTGTACCGCGGAGTGAACCGAAAGGCACACCCAGGAGAGGCAACGTGAGCTAAACAGAAAATTAAAGTAGACAAGGCTGTTAAACTTTTACAAAGACCTTGGCTTCCCACCGCGAGATCAAGAAGGGGTGGATGGGGGAATGAGGCTGTGCCCTATCTCAAAGTTGGTCGGATCTCTGGACACCGCCCAAAGCATCTTCCCTACATTTGAAGAGCAGCGCGCCCCGTTTTCGCTGCAGAATGCGTCAGATACGGCAGGGAATGCCTTCGCTTCTTCCCAAGGGGTGCTAGCAGGTTTCCCCCTTTTGGATCTCCACCGCTGGACCTAGAGGTCAGGGAAAGAAAGACAGAGCAGCCCCCTCTCTCTGCCCCCCACCCGCTCACCCCCAGTTTGGGATCCACCCACCGCAGACTCAACCTCCAAACCGTCTCCAAGGGCCGCCCTCAAGTTGCTCTTTCAGGTTTCCAAACATCACCGCAGCTGGGACAAAAAAGACCAATGGGCCCCAGGGTGGGATTGGCCCAGTTCTGAAGCCCAGATTAGGGGAGGGATCCCCTAATTGCCAACCCCGCTCTCCCCCCCCACCCCTAGCCCAACTCTTCCCCACTGCCCCAGCCTCTCCAGCCTCCTCCCTCGATCCGTCTGTCCGTCCGTCAGTCCCCTGCCTGGGGTCAAGTCCGCTTGGCGTGCAGCATTTCAATCAGCAGGTTGTTGCAAGGCACCTCCCCGCTCAGGTGTTTGTGGTACAGGTAATCTTCGGCCTGCATGCTGAGGGCCCGGATGTCCGCCAGCTGGATCAGCAACTGCCGGAATTTGTCCGTGGCGTGCGGATAATGGCAGATGGTGTACTCCATCAGGGCTGTGTTGGCTTTTTCTTGGGCCTCCTTCACCACGCTGGAATTCTCCACGTACTTCACATCTGCAGCCAGAAGGAGACAAACGGGCATGAGTTTGCTTGGGGGCAAGTTGCGTGAAGAGAGGGATTCATTCAAGATCACAGGAGGTACTTAATACGGCTCTATGAAGCCTTAGTAAGGCCACACCTAGAGTACTGCAACCAGTTTTGGTCTCCACACTACAAAAAAGTTGTTTGAAACTCTGGGAGAAGCACAGAGGAGAGCGACAAAGATGGTCAGGGGACTGGAGGCTAAAACATATAAGGAACGGTTGCAGGAATTGGGTACGTCTAGTTTAATGAAGAGAAGGACAAGTGGGGACATGATAGCAGTCTTCCAGTATCTCAGGGGCTGCCCCAAAGAAGAGGGAGTCAAGCTGTTCTCCAAAGTGCCTGAAAGCAGGACAAGAAGTAAAGGATGGAAACTCATCAAGGAGAGAAGCAACCTGGAACTCAGGAGAAACTTCCTGACAGTGAGGACAATTGACCAGTGGAACTACCTGCCTCCAGAAGCAGTGAATGCTCCAACACTGGAAGTTTTTAAGAAGAGACTGGACAGCCATTTGTCTGAAATGGGTTTCCTGCCTGAGCAGGGGGTTGGACTAGATGACCTCCGAGGTCCCTTCCAACTCTTATTATTCTAATATCTCTTCTAGTATCTGCTGGGGCCTGCTACGTTTTGCAGCTGGAATCAGCGTCTGACAAACTGAACAAGCGCAGCGAGTCGCTTCGCAGCAGCGGCCATTCAAGGTCGTAGAACGGAGCAAAGCTCCTGTGGCAGCCGTAAGGGGCCATCTTCGAATTTCTGCAGTTCGTTTAAGTCTCCGTTCAAAGTGACAGCCGCACCGAAAGATGTGACTTAACGACCATTTGTCACGCCGATGACCGTTGCAGCCTCTCCCTCTGGTCACGGGATTAAAATTCAAACCCTTGGGAAATACATTTGGACACGCGATCCAAATTCAGTCTCTTGGCAACCGACTCGTGTTTATGACGCGTGGCAGAGTCCCTGTGTGTGTGTGTGTGTGTCTGTGTGTGTGTGTCACGTGATCCCCCTTTCCCGACCTTCTGACAACCAAAGTCCCCGGGGGAAGCCGAGTTCACTTGACTGGCTTATCAACCGCGGGTGATTCACTTAACAATTTTGCACTCAGACTTCATCGTAAGTCGAGGACCACGCCTGCCCTGGGTTCGAGCTAAACCCAGGTTTTAAGGCAGGCTGCGCTTCTGAACGGTGCGAACTGCTGACCCCGGCTGAAAACAGAACTGACCCTCTTTAGATGCCAGCTGGGCGGTCTCCAATGCCACCGTCCACCCCGCACCCAGCAGGGGGCTGGACTGGATGACCTCTACGGCTCCTTCCAGCTCTGATTTCATGAACTCGGCAGGGAAAATGTCACAGCAGGTAAACAAAGACGCCTCCCTCTCGCTGTCTGGATCGGCTTCGCCTCGAAAACCCCGGGCAAGGAGATTGTCCTTAATCTGCCCAGCCTCCGCAAAAGCCGCCAGGCAGCTCAGCCGGCATAGAAACCGTGATCCCTGCACAGCCGTGCCGGGGTGGGTATGTTGCGGGCAACGAGGCTTTACGGAGAGCAGAGGCTGCGTCTCTTCCCCTGCAGAGAAGCCAGCCAGGCAGGTGTGCAAATCAAGTGATTAAACCAGCTTCTTTGGTTGTCTCTCTCCGTCGGATAAATATTGCGCAGTTTCTGGCATTTTATAGAATGAGCATCCAAGAGATGCTTCCAGATAAAATTTAAGGGTCCTTTTTTTTTTGGTTGGTTGTTTAGTCTGGCTCTGCCTACAAGCTGCCTCCAGAAGCTGTGAACGCTCCCAACACGGGACGTTTTTTAAGAGGAGACTGGACAGCCGTTTGTCTGAAATGGTATATAGGGTTTCCTGTCTGAGCAGGGGGTTGGACTAGATGACCTCCAAGGTCCCTTCCAGCTCTATTCTATTCTGTTCTGTTCTGTTCTGTTCTTTCTATTCCATTCCATTCTATTCTTTCTCAATCTTCTATTCTATTCTATTCTATTCTATTCTATTCTATTCTATTCTATTCTATTCTATTCTATTCTATTTCTATTCTA
The DNA here is from genome assembly GCA_024294585.1 of Vipera latastei. NCBI lineage: Eukaryota > Metazoa > Chordata > Lepidosauria > Squamata > Viperidae > Vipera > Vipera latastei. Next base: position 7,153,259 of record CM044368.1, on the reverse strand, counting down.
TTCTATTTTCTATATTCCATATTCTATTCTATTCTATTCTATTCTATTCCATTCCATTCCATTCCATTCCATTCCATTCCATATTTTCTATTCTATTCTATTCTACATTCCATTCTATTCTATTCTATTCTATTCTATTCTATTCTATTCTATTCTATTCTATTCTATTCTATATTCTATATTCTATATTCTATATTCTATATTCCATATTCTATTCTATTCCATTCCATTCCATTCCATTCTAGTCTAAAAACACTGGAGGTTTTTAAGAAGAGACTGGACAGCCATTTGTCTGAAATGGTATATAGGGTTTCCTGCCTGAGCAGGGGGTTGGACTAGATGACCTCCAAGGTCCCTTCCAACTTTTTATTATAACAACTACCACTACCACTACCACTACTACTACTACTACTACTACTACTTTCCCAGGCCTGAAACTGCACCTGTCTGAGAGGACTAAAATCTAGCAACGGAAATTAATATTACAGCTCTCGATTGGATCACAGTGTCTGCACGGACTTCAACTCCCAGAAATTCCCAGCCAGCCATAGAATTCTGGGAGGAGGGAAAATGCTTGGACTGGGGAGTTGAAGTCCATGCATTTAAGTGGCCAAGGTTGAGAAACGCTGGACTAGATGATGCTCCGTGATCTCAGGATCAAGCCCTTGCAAAGAGAGAATTTCTCCAAAAGGATGGAGAACTATTGCAGTCTTGAGACGGTGCTCTCTGAACTGGGTGGTTTTCTTGCAGAGGAGGAGGAGGAGGAGGAGGAGGAGGAGGAGGAGGAGGAGGAGGAGGAGGAGGAGGAGGAGGAGGAGGAGGAGGAGGAAGGATTGTGGGGACCTTGGTGCTCTCTGAGCTTGGTGATTTTCTTACAGATGTTTCATTACCCAACTAGGTAACAACACCAGTACTAGAAGGGAGAGAGGTTTGCAGAAAGGAGGAGGAGGAGGAAGGAAGGAAGGATTGTGGGGAGCTTGGAGCTTGGTGATTTTCTTGCAGATGTTTCATGACCCAACTAGGCAACGTCATCAGTGCTAGAAGGGAGGGGGGTTTGAGGAGAAGGAGGAAAACAAGAAAGGTTGGTGCTCTCTGAGCTGGGTTGTTCTCTTGCAGACCTTTCACGACCCAACCAGCTAACACCATCAGTGCTAGAAGGGAGAGAGGGGCAAACCCCACACTCTTTCAAGCACTGATGATGTTACCTAGTTCGGCTCGTGAAACGCCCGCACAAAGCCCACCCAGCTCAGAGAGCCCCCAGGACCCCCTCATTGCAGCCCTGAGCTACAAATACTCTCCTTTACTGCTCTTGCAATCTTGCTAATTCCCGGGAGCTCTTTATCGTGTCTTTGGGAGCCCCACACCACACCACACCCCTAAAAACAGGATCTCTGCCACCCCCGGCTTCCTGAAAAAGCCCCAGCTGGAGAAAGACCACCAAAGGACGGCCAGGCCAAGCCGTGTGCCACATCTGACTCAATTCCAGGATGGGCAGGAAGATGCCCGCTGCCTTTCCCCGTCTCTTCTCCTCCGCTGACTGCAATTTTTGCACAGAAGAGGGTTGGGGGGGGGAGAGGAAAAGAAAAGAAACCAACGGGTGTTTGTGTGTGTGTGTGTGTGTGTGTGTCAGAGAGAGAGAGAGGAAAAAAACAACAACCTTCCCTCCCGTCTCACACACACACACACACACACCAGAAAGTACACGCGCCGTCGCTAAATGTCAACGCTGCCTCTCTTCGCCTGCGCTGGGTGCGACAATAGCAGGTTCGTGGCGATGAACTCACCTGGTTTGGAGAAGGCGCCCTATTCAGAGTTTAATTGAATATTTGAATAATCTTTTCATTCCTGCGAGCAAGGCAGGAAGAATGCCTTCCCCATCCCGGGCTCCCTCCTCCTCCGTGGAGAGGGCCCCCCCCCGCCCCTGCCGCCGAAGAAGAGGAAGACTCCATCCCTACTACAACGAGGACCACAAAAGCGCCCGGTCCCTGCTGAGGCTTGGAAGGGAGGCGTTGGAAAGGCAGGGCGGTGTGTGTGGGGGGGTTATTTCTATGCTCTTCAAGTGTTCTTCTCATTCACAGCTTCCTTTGTTTGCCGGAGGCTTCTGATAAATTGCCATCGCTTATGGGAATGCGGGTCCGCAATAAAAAGCCGTTTTTCTCTCTCTCCCCCCCCCCACCCTCCCCCTCCCTCCTCGCTTGGAGTGGCTGCGCGGAGAATGGAAGTCAGCCGCCCGTACGAGGATGCAGACTAGGTCAATCCATTAAGGCTCTATTAAACTCTTCTGGAGAACAAAGCTAACCTGTGCCATACTCATAAATATTGCTGTTTGGAGAAGCCCCTAATTTTAATTAAACCTCTTTAGCTACTCAGGAGTGGGTGGGGGGGGGGGAGAGAGAAAGAGAAAAAAAAGAGAGAAAGGGAGGGAGAAATCTATTTACCACTCAGAATGGCGAGCCTCTTGTGCACATGTGTGCGGAGGGGGGGGCGCTCGGATTGTGCCACCACGGCCCCCGGCGAGAAAGGGAGGGTGGGTATGTGAAAATTCTCTGGCAGAGCACAATTACAGCCGCCCCGCACAATAGGGGAGGGAGGTGGCTGGGTGCAGCTGAGCCTCCAGGAAAGCAAAAAGCCAGGATCGGCCCTGCTTGCCGAAGACTCGAACGCAGAGCCCAGGGAGGGAGGGTGGGTGGCAGGCAGGGGTAACGGTTTGTCCCCCAGCTCCAGCAGGACGTCGTTTTAACGCAATGCGGAGTGGTGGTGGTGGTGGTGGTGGTTGGAGAGGAATGGAAGTTCTCCGGTGTGGAAAAGGCTGTTCATGCTTCATTGGAAATGGTCTTCGGGCAGGGATGAGAGCAAGAGAAGAGCCACAAAGAGGATCAGGGGACTGGAGGCTAAAACATGCAAAGGACGGTTGCTGGAATTGGGTAGGTCTAGTTTAGTGAAAAAAAGGACACGATAAGAGGGTTCCAATATCTCATAAAGAAGATGGGGGGGGTAAAATTATTTTCTCAAATGCCTGAAGGCAGGACAAGAAGCAAGGGATGGAAACTCATCAAGGAGAGAAGCAACCTGGAACTAAGGAGAAACTTCCTGACAATTAGAACAATTAACCTGTGGAACAGCTTGTCACCAGAAGTTGTGAATGCTCCAACACTGGAAGTTTTTAAGAGGAGACTGGACAGCCATTTGCCTGAAATGGTATAGGGTTTCCCTGCCTGAGCAGGGGGTTGGACTAGAAGATCTCCAAGGTCCCTTCCAACTCTTATTCTATTCTATTCTATTCTATTCTATTCTATTCTATTCTATTCTATTCTATTCTATTCTATTCTATTCTATTCTATTCTATTCTATTCTATTCTATTCTATTCCATTCCATTCCATTCCATTATACTCTACTCTACTCTACTCTACTCTACTCTACTCTACTCTTTTTTCTACTCTACTCTACTCTACTCTACTCTACTCTACTCTACTCTACTCTACTCTACTCTACTACGGACCAGCTGTACACGTTCACAACTTCTGGAATACTGCATCCAGTTTTGGTCGCCACGATGTAAAAAAGATGTTGAGACTCTAGAAAGAGTGCAGAGAAGAGCAACAAAGATGATTGGGGGACTGGAGGCTAAAACATATAGGGGGGAACGGTTGCTGGAATTGGGTATGTGTAGTTTAACAAAGAGAAGGAGAAGGGGGGACATGATAGCAGTCTTCCAATCTCTCAGGGGCTGCCCCAAAGAAGAGGGAGTCAAGCTACTCTCCAAAGCGCCTCAAGGCAGGACAAGAAGCAAAGGATGGAAACTAGTCAAGGAGAGAAGCAACCTGGAACTAAGGAGAGACTTCCTGACAGTCAGAACAATTATTTTATTTATTTTATTTTATTGCATTTATATACCGCCCTTTCCCTGAGGACTCAGGGCGGTTTACAGGGAGTTAAAAATCAACCGTACAAAAGTTAAAACCCAATTTTAAAAAAAATATTAAATCAACCCTGTACTATTAAAAACCCCAATTAAAATGAATATCTCATCAGCCTGGGCCCGAGAGCTCAAAGAGCCAGGTCTTCAGACCCCGGCGGAATGATCGGAGGTCGGGGGCAGTCCTCAGCTCCACCGGCAGCTGGTTCCAGAGGGCAGGCGCCCCCACTGAGAAGGCCCTATCCCTGGGTGTCACCCGCCGGCAATCTCTTACCGGCGGGACCCTGAGCAGACCCTCCCTGTGGGAGCGCACTGGGCGAAGGGCGTTTGATGCCGGCAGCAGGTGTTCCCTCAAATACCCCGGACCCAGGCCATGTAGGGCTTTATAGGTGATAACCAGCACCTTGAATTTCACCCGGAGGGCAACCGGAAGCCAATGCAGCTCGCGGAGTAGAGGTGTTACATGGGAGTATCGGGAAACCCCCATTACAACTCGCGCGGCCGCATTCTGCACCAGTTGAAGCCTCCGAGTGGTCTTCAAGGGCAGCCCCATGTAGAGAGCGTTACAGTAGTCCAAACGGGAGGTCACAAGCGCATGAGTAACTGTGCGTAGGGCGTCTCGGTCCAGATAGGGACGCAACTGGCGCACCAGGCGAACCTGTGCAAAAGCCCCCCTGGTCACGGCTCCTATGTGATCTTCAAAATTGAGCCGTGAATCCAGGAGGACACCCAAGTTGCGAGCCCTATCAATGGGGGGTAACACCTCACCCCCCATCGTTAGAGGTGGAATAACTTGGTTAACCCGAGATGCCGATATGCACAGCCACTCAGTCTTGGCGGGATTGAGACGAAGCCTGTTTCTCCCCATCCAGACCTGAACCGCCTCCAGGCACCGGGACATCACGGAGAGGGCATCACTGGGTTGGTTCGGGGTGGAAAGAAAAAGTTGGGTATCATCAGCGTACTGGTGATACCCCACCCCGAAGCCACGAATGATCTCGCCCAGCGGCTTCATATAGATGTTGAACAGGAGAGGCGAGAGAACCGACCCCTGAGGGACTCCACAAATGAGAGGCCTCGGGGCGGATCTCTGCCCTCCCGTCAACACCGACTGCGAGCGGCCCTGGAGGTAGGAGGAGAACCACCGTAAAACAGTGCCTCCCACTCCCAACCCCCTGAGACGCCGCAGCAGGATACCATGGTCGATGGTATCGAAAGCCGCTGAGAGATCTAATAGGACCAGGACAGAGGAGCAACCCCTGTCCCTTGCCCTCCAGAGATCATTCACCAGCGCGACCAATGCCGTCTCCGTGCTGTGTCCGGGCCTGAAACCCGATTGGTACGGGTCCAGATAATCAGTTTCCTCCAGGAACAGAGGGAGCTGATGCGCCACCACACTCTCAACAACCTTCGCCAAAAAGCGAAGGTTGGAGACTGGACGATAGTTGTTTAAAGCAGCCGGGTCCAAAGCAGGCTTCTTGAGAAGGGGTCTCACCACCGCCTCCTTCAAGGCGGCAGGGAAGACACCCTCCTTCAAAGAAGCGGTTATTACTGCATGGAACCAGCCTCGTGTTCCCTCCCGAGCCGCATAAGCTAGCCAGGAGGGGCACGGATCCAACAAACAGGTGGTGGTGCTCAGTCTCCCCATGATCCTGTCCACATCATCAGGGGAAACAGGGTCGAACTCAGTCCAGATAACGTGCTCAAGACCGCCTGATTCCTCCACATCAGACTCTGCCCAGTCAGAGTCCAGGCCGGTCCAGATCCGAGCGATTTTGTCCGCCAGATGATGACTAAACTCCTCGGCTTATCCCTGCAAGGGATCCTCTCTCACCTCCTGGTTAAGGAGGGAGCGAGTCACCCTAAACAGGGCGGCCGGGCGATTATCTGCGGACGCGATAAGGGCGGCAAAGTAGTTAGACTTCGCCGTCCTTATCGCCGCAAGATAAGACCTTATAAAGGTTCTTAACTGCAATCGGTCGGATTCGGATCGGCTGGATCTCCAACCGCTCTCTAGACCTCGTCTCCGACGCTTCATCTCCCGGAGCTCCACAGAGAACCATGAGGCCCAACGGGATCTGCGCCGGGTCAGAGGTCGCGTGGGTACAACGCAGTCAAGTGCCCTGGTGGCAGCCATTTCCCAGGCCTCCACCAGAGCATCGACTGGGCTGTGGGTAAGGGTGATAGGTATAGGCCCAAGCGCCCTCTGGAACCGATCAGTGCAACGCCTTGGAACGCTTTGCCTCCAGAAGTTGTGGGTGCTGCAACACTGGAATTTTTTAAGAGGAGACTGGACAGCCATTTGCCTGAAATGGTATAGGGTTTCCTGCCTTAGCAGGGGGTTGGACTAGATGACCTCCAAGGACCTCTATTCTATTCTATTCTATTAATATATATTCTATTCTATTCTATTCTATTCTATTCTATTCTATTCTATTCTATTCTATTCTATTCTATTCTATTCTATTCTATTCCATTCCATTCCATTCCATTCCATTCCATTCCATTCCCTTTACTCTACTCTACTCTGTTCTTTTTTCTACTCTACTCTACTCTACTCTACTCTGCTCTACTCTACTCTACTCTACTCTACTCTATTCTATTACGGACCAGCTGGACACATTCACAACATCTATGAGATGTTGACATGAACATCTACATGTCCACCACATCTACAAGAGGTGGCTGTTGAGCATGCCTCACCATTGGAGGTCTGCTTGCTAGGATTCTGGTGGTGGCCTTCCCTAAGTCCTCTCCAGAAGTTGGAGATCTTCCTGTCCTTTGCAGGTGGGCTCTAAATTGACAGACCCCACCCCAGTTGGTAACAAGTCCACCCAGCAAGGCAGGGAAGGAAATGAAGCAAGCCAGCCAGGGTTAGGAAACGTGGTTACACATGGAGCAAAACAGAGAGACAGGTAAGCCTAGATCTGGCCCCAGGGATCTTTTCCTTCACCCCCAAAGAGATAGCCGATACTTCAAGTATGACCACTTCCTGTTCCGGGAGAAACATTTGAATAAGCGGTGCAGGTGGAACAAGCACCACAGAAGGAGTGAAATTATGATTTCGGCATCGGAGAATTTGGACAGGACAGCTTCTCCCAAAAACATATGTAGGCAGAAATCGGGTCTTCTGCTATGAGTCCCACAGATGTTTTGGCCAAGTGGGGCGATGGCCACATCGAAAGCAACTCGACCAAAATGGGGAAGGGGCTTTCCCCCCCCCCCCAGATCAGCCCAAGGGACCGTTGTGGGATGGGACTCTAGGGACCTTGCTCCCCACAGTTCCTGCCCGTAGTTCCTGAAAATCTGTTCTGCAGAGGTTTTTCAACTGGACGCCATCTTGGGGTCCCCAGCCTGCCTCCCCCCCCCCAATTTCTGCCACTTACCGAGGCTAAAGAGGATCAAGAATTTCAAGCAGACGAATTCTTGCCGATCCATTTGGATGGAGTGCAGATTGAGCACCAGCTCCTGCGCTCTCAGCACCAAATTGTTCAGGATGGATCCTGCCTGGGTAGCCAGGGTCGACATGTCCACCTGGAAGGAGGGGAGAAAAGGGCATCAACGCGGGGTCTTCTCCTGCGGTTTCCCCCCAACTCCAGGGTGAAAAGCTGCAGAGCCTCAAGGAGGGGAGAAAAGGGCATCAACGCGGGGTCTTCTCCTGCGGTTCCCCCCAACTCCAGGGTGAAAAGCTGCAGAGCCTCAAGGAGGGGAGAAAAGGGCATCAACACGGGGTCTTCTCCTGCGGTTCCCCCCAACTCCAGGGTGAAAAGCTGCAGAGCCTCAAGGAGGGGAGAAAAGGGCATCAACACGGGGTCTTCTCCTGCGGTTCCCCCCAACTCCAGGGTGAAAAGCTGCAGAGCCTCAACAAGACGTCTCCCGAGTCTGTTCTGGTTGGAAACGGCTGGACCCCTCCATTCACCTGCTCGGAGGTCACAGCACACCTGGCTAAGCTACCTGGAGTTGCTACCTGGGATTTGTTCCCAAGCAAAGTTAGGCCGGACTGGGGGCTTAATCGTCGAATGAGGACAAATGCATGAAGATGGGGGTCATTTTGTCAGTAACGTGTGATGTATTAGGATGTGAAACAGACAATGTTTATTAGGTAGAACACAGCTACTCAGCCACTGCGTACATGTTAGATGCTACAGTTTTTGCTGTCGTGAAATAAGGGAAATTTGGGCTGTGAACGTTATTTGGGATGTTAAAGGCTAAATTTGAGTAATATAATTCAAATTCAAATTAGGTCAACTTTAAGAACAGGAGATAGATAGATCTCAATGAAATTGAACTGACAAATTTTTCAGCTGGCCATGCTATCTCTAGAAATTTATTAGTTTAAACCGGTTGTATGAAATGTTAAGGGAAATTGAGGAGGATGTTTTGATAATGTAACCTGAATTATGTACTGAAAACTCTTGTTACTGAATCTCTGATTAGCCAGTCACCATGATGCTTTCTAAATATGTAGATTTTAACTGAAAAACCAATAAAACTTCTTTTTTTTAAAAAAAAAGATGGGGGTCATTTTGGGTGGCTGCCCCCCCTCTCTCTCTCTCACCACCCAACCCGAGCCTCAGTTTCCCCGCTCGTACCTCCTGGCCGGTCACCAGCACCAAGCTGTGCTCTTTCCCGTACTGGACTTGGCGGAAAATGTGATCGAAAACCAACAGCTCGCTCCAGCAGTTCTGCAGCAGCTTCATCTGGTCCCCAACCTAGAAGGAGAAGCAACAGCAGAAGGTTGGAACAACGGATGGAAACTAATCAAGGAGAGAAGCAACCTGGAATTAAGGAGAAACTTCCTGACAGGGAGGACCATTAACCAGTGGAACGACTTGCCACTAGAAGTTGTGGGGGCTCCGTCACTGGAGGTTTTTAAGAAAAGACTGGACAGCCATTTGCCTGAAATAGTACAGGCTCTCCTGCTTGAGCAGGAGACTACATGACCTCCATGGTTCCTTCCAGCTCTATTCTATTCTAAAGGTGATTGTAGCCCATCTACCCCTACAAGGAGGGGGGGGCTCAACCCATTTTAGAAGCCACCTCGTGGTCTTTTGAGGATAATGTGGCTCTGGATGGCTCTCCAGAGATCTCAAATCTACTCAGGCACAACCTAGTTAGTCCTAAAGGACAAATACTCCAGTTAAACCCATCATAGAACATAGAATAATAGTTTGGAAGGGACCTTGGAGGTCTTCTAGTCCAGCCCCCTGCTCAAGCAGGAGAACCTACACCACTTCAGACAAGTGGCTGTCCAGTCTCTTCTTAAAAACCTCCAGTGATGGAGCGCCCACAACTTCTGGAGGCAAGCTGTTCCACTGGTTAATGGTCCTTGCTGTTAGGAAGCGTCTCCTTAATTCCAGGTTGCTTCTCTCCTTGATTAGTTTTCATCCATTGTTTCTTGTCTGGCCTTCAGGTGCTTTGGAAAATTGGTTGACCCCCTCTTCTTTGTGGCAGCCTGTCAAATACTGGAATAACTGCTATCATGTCTCTCCTACTGCTTTCTTTCTCTCGAGTAGACATACCCAATTCCTGCAAACCTTCTTCATATGTTTTAGCCTTCAGCCCCCTAATCATCCTTGTTGCTCTTCTCTGCACTCTTTCCAGAGCCTCAACATCTTTTTTTGTATTGTGGTGACCAGAAATCTCTCTTTAACAGATCTATAGTATAGTATAGTATAGTATAGTATAGTATAGTATAGTATAGTATAGTATAGTATAGTATAGTATAGTATAGTATAGTATAGTATAGTACAGAATAGAATTAAGGAATAGAATAGAATTAAGGTATAGTATAGTATAGTATAGTATAGTATAGTATAGTATAGTATAGTATAGTATAGTATAGTATAGTATAGTATAGTATAGTACAGAACAGAACAGAACAGAATTAAGGAATAGAACAGAACGGAATAGAATAGAATTAAGGAATAGAATTAAGAAATAGAATAGAATAGAATAGAATAGAATAGAATAGAATAGAATAGAATAGAATAGAATAGAATAGAATAGAATAGAATAGAATAGAATAGAATAGAATAGAATAGAATAGCGGAGTTGGAAGGGACCGTGGAGGTCATCTAGTCCAACCCCCTGCTCAGGCAGGAAACCCTATACCATTTCAGACAAATGTTTGTCCAATCCCTTCTTAAAAACCTCCAGTGTTGGAGCATTCACAGCTTCTGGAGGCAAGCTGTTCCACTGATTAATTGTTCTGCACATCCAGGCCAGGCGGACCGGTCGAATGCAACCTGAAACCGTCTTTGGGAAGCAAAAGCAGGTTGGTGAACTAAGTGAGAAGGGGAAAGCCTCTTAGAATTGGCTGCCCGCGCTGTGATTCATTCCCTAAGCTGACAATACTCAAACACTTGCCGATCTGCCCTCACGTCACCCATCCCTTTCCACCGAGCCTTTGATTTCTGAATTCAGGCCAGGGACCCACCCACCCCCCATAAGCTTGCATTTTTGGACTGAAGAAGAGGGAAAGAGGAGGCAAAAGGGAAGCTGGTTGGATCCTGCAACTTAAAACCCATCCATGGGGGACACAAAGGAGAAGAGCCGTCTTGAGCTGCCTGCGCAAAAAAAAAAAAAACGCCACTGCTCATTCCAAAGCTTCGATGCTTGTGTCTAATCTTGCACGGGTTTTCCTAGAAGAGCCAGGGACGCGTGCATTTGTAGGTAAAACAAGCACAGGTCATCCTCGATTTACGACCACCCTTGCGCCCAAAATTTCCGTGGCTAAGCGAGACGTCGTTTCGCCAACTTTCCTTGCCGCCTGCCTTTGTTACGGGAATCGCCGAAGTTGTTAAAAGTCGTTGGGAAGTGAATCCCGTTCCCAGCTGACTTCGCTTGTCAGGAGGTCACAAAAGGGGATCCCGACTCACATACACACACACACACGCACGCACGCACACACACATACACACACGGCGGATGCTGCCCCCCCCGTCGTAAATACGAGCCAGTTGCCAAATGAATTTTGATCACATGATGGCGTCGTTGTAACTTTCAGTGAACTAAACGTACGCCCGAGGACGAACAGTAACGTCTTGAAGACCGGGCAATTTCATAAAAGTGTGGAAAAGTCCCACCGGGGTAGGAAAAAGTTCTCCTTCCCCCCCCCCCCCCGTGTTAATGTTGGGTTTTACGTTTTGCGGGGAAAGGGGAAAGAGAATCCAACCTGGGGGTCTGTCGGTGGAGAGACAAAGACACACAAGGCAGAAGATGCTTAAGCCAGCAAATCTCCAGAGGGGCTATTTAGAGCTGAAAATTGTTTTCAGGCTGGCTAATAGGGCCATTTCAGTGGGGGGAGACATGGGGGGGGAGGGATTTCCCCGGGATTTCTAAGACAAGAAAGAATGCCCTAAGTGTAAAATAAAAGTTCAAATTGGCGCAAAGATTAGAGGTGCATCAACTTCCCCTCTGAAGCACTTAAGAGTCACTTTTGAATCTCTGAACTTGGATTCAGGGCTAGGTGGCCGAGTGGAGGTGTCCGTGTGCGTGTGCGTGTGTGTGTGTGTTGTGTGCATGTGCATTTCTTTTTTCTTTCTTTCTTTCTTTTTTTTTTGGCGGGTGCCGTTTCCCTTGCAGACGAACCAAAATGTGAAACCTGAGGCGTCTGGGGTCTTGCAGGTTCTACTGAACAAAATTCAAAATCGCAGAGCCCGGATCTCTGTACGAATGTCGGGCGCGCCCATGTTCCCCTACGATGCAGACCAAACACACGCCAAGCCCAGGGACGAAGGTGGGTGGAAGTTTCATCCAAGAACGCAACAATTGCGTTGTAGGGAAAGTGGAGGGAGGGGGGTATGTGTGTGTGTGTGGTGTGCGCACGCAATTATTTGGTGCAGATTGAAGCTGTCACTTGGACAATCTGTGAAGTGGGGGGGGAGAGAAAGAGAGACAATCACACTTCTTCACAAGTCGAAGGTGTTAATAACAGGCGAAGCCCCCCCACTTCAAATGCCAGGATGATGGGACTCTCTCATCCCCCACATCCTCTGCACACACACACACACACACACACACCAAGCCTTGCATCACACAAGGAACCTTTACCCAGCGGTATGATGGGCAGCCAATAAATTTGATAAATTGAATGAATGAATGAATGAATGAATGAATGAATCAATCAATCAATCAATCAATCAATCAATCAATCAATCAAGATAGCTGAGCCAAGGAGAGGAAGTTTAATCCCCTGTCTGGATAGTTCAGCCCCAAAGCTGCAACTTTTCTAACTGCTTTTTTCCAGGGGGGGGTCTCCTTCAAAACCAAATTGCTCCCCGAATTCATGGGGGGGTGGCTAGCCTTCTAAGCCATCCTTAAACATATTCCCACCCACCACCCCCCCCCGCTCCACAAAATCAAAGGAGACCTGGATTGATGCTTGCAAGGTTTGCAACAGGAACCCGAGGGGAGAGGGGGTCTCTGCCCCCAAACGGAGACCAGATTCACACAACACATCCTAAGCTAAGGAAAAGAGGTTGTTCCTGGCTCTGTCTTTGTGGGGGGGCGGGGGGGCGGGGGGAAGGAAGTCCAGCATGTATGAACCGAGCCTTAGCATTAACCCAAATTAACCCTAGTTGATTTGTCTGGACAACTACCGGTTTAAAATCGACCCGTAGCCTTAGTTAAGACTTTAGATTGAGGTTGAGCAAGTTGTCAGAATGGGGCGCCTGCGCAACTCTTCCGTCTTGCTCCAAGCCAAGGGTTTAACCCCACCCCACCCCAGGGAAAGAAGAAAAAAAAAAGAGAGAGAGAAAGGAGCGACAGAAAAACGGAGGAGAAATAGTAACAGGCTTAGCCAGGTAGTTGCGTACAGCAAACCTCAAATCTGCGGCAGCTTTCCCAGAGACGGACACCAGGGCCAATCAGCCACAGCCAGCTCAGGCAGAGGGCAAGAGGGTCCAGAGTCCGCCCCCCCCCCCCCGTGGACGTGGCATTTCCCAGCAATCCCCAGAACTAAGGTTTGATTCGGGGGGGGGCAGGGGCATTTCTGCTTCTCAAGTCAATGTCTGATTCTCTCTCCCACTTACTCGCCATTGTCCACACACAACTATTGTGATTAAATGGGCAAAGGAGCATCCTCCGGAGGTGGGGGTGGGGTGGGGGCTTTCCAAGAAGCCTCCAGCCACTGGCCTTGCCCAGCACATCTAGGGAGGGGGGGAAAGACACCCCCCCACACACACACACACTGCAAGGAGGAGAAGCAATCCTCTCGACCTGCCTATAGTCCGCCATGGTGCTACTCTTTGAGCGCGGAGACATTTCATTATCCAACTAGGGAACTTCCTCCATTGTTGGCCAGGGGAGGGGGTGTACCTTGTTTGCCCCGAGTCTGGAAAAGACCCCCCAGAGGAGCAGAGCACACCCCCTTGTCTCTCCCCCCCCCAAAAAAAAATTCATATTCGTTCAAGCCATGCTTAGCTCTCTCTCTCCCAGCCTTAGAATTTGGACCTCAAGGATCGGTCAGGCTAAGAGGCTTCGGTTGGAATTCTCTGCAGAGCCTGCAGGGACCCTTCCCCTATTTCCATAAGGCAGGGGAGATTCCCTGCTGTCCACTGATGTCCATCCATCCCGGTCTCACCTTTCTCCAGAAGTGATAAACATACCTGGTTAGCCAGGGATTAAATTACACGGAGCAGGGATGGTGTCACCTAGTTTGGGCCGTGAAAGGTCTGCAAGAAAACCACCCAGCTCCGAGAGCACCAAGGACCCCACAGTCCTCCTCCGTCTCTTCCTCTGCCTCCTCCTCTTCCTCCCCTCTTCTTCTCTGTCTCCTCCTCCTCTTCCTCCACCTCTTCTTCTTCTCTATCTCCTCCTCTTCCTCCCACACACCCCACTCCTTTCTAGTTCTGATGATGTTACCTAGTTGGGTCATGAGACGTCTGTAAGAAAACAACCAAGATGAGCTAGCACCACAGTCCTCCTCCTCTCTGCAAAATCCACTCTCTCCTAGCACTGATGGTGTCACCTAGTTTGGGTAATGAAAGGTCTGCAAGAAAACCACCCAGCTCAGAGAGCACCAAGGACCCCACAATCCTTCCTCCTCTTCCTCCTCCTCCTCCTCTCTGCAAACCCCCCTCCCTTCTACCACTGATGATGTATCCTAGTCAGGTAATGAAGCATCTCCAAGAAAACCACCCAGCTCAGAGAGCACCAAGGACCCCACAATCCTTCCTCCTCCTCCTCCTCCTCCTTCTCCTCCTCCTCCTCCTCCTCCTCTCCATTCTAGCGAAAAGTCTGCAAGAAAACTCAAGGACCCCCTCAGTTCAACCCTCAGCTACAAATATTCTCCTGTATTGATTAAATGGGACACTAAGCACGGCAGGCAAAGAGGGTCGCGCAGCCTCGGGACCCTCCTCCAGAAGAACTGATGCCCCTTGTCTCCCCCCCCTCACAAACGGGGGTGAGTGGTGGCTGCCTGCCTGCAAATCTTCTCCAGGCCTTGACACCTCATCTCGGCCCGCTTAGAGCGACTATTTATGGCCCTCCAGCTTGACCTCTGCTCGGAGGCTCCCCCGTCCATAAACAAGCATCCCGAAGACCCTCTTTGGCCTGGAGTTATTAGCCGAGCCTCCGAAGGCCAGCCGAGACAGTAACCCAGTAACCCTCGGCGTGGCAGGGACGGTGCGTGGCTCTGGCCCGGATGATGGGCAGGCAGTAAGGGGGTCTCTCTCTCTCTCTCTCTCTCTCTCTCTCTCTCTCTCTCTCGTTTGTCACCCGCCCGGCTGACAGAATTACGGGCCTTTAAATGAAACCATCTATCTGGAGCAAGCCGAATCTCTCTGCAGTCCAGAGGCATGCCGAATATTGCCTGGGACCTAGATGTCAAGAGGGTAATTAGACCCACGGCAAGGCAATCGTCTCTTGGCCTTCGTCAGGGAAGGCGGCAACTCGCTCCCCCCACTCTTGCCCACCACCCCCACCCCCGACCCCAGGGACCTTGGAGTCATTGTTTGGGGAGGGTTGAGGACAAAGTCCTGTCGTTCTGTTTTCTCTCTCTCTCTCTCTCTCTCTCTCTCTCTCTCTCTCTCTCTCTCTCTCTCTCTCTCTCTCTCTCTTCTTCTTCTTCTTCGTCTTCTTCTTCTTCTTCTTCTTCTTCTTCTTCTTCTTCTTCTTCTTCTTCTTCTTCCTCCTCCTCCTCCTCCTCCTCCTCCTCCTCCTCCTCCTCCTCCTCCTCCTTCTTCTTCTTCTTCTTCTTCTTCTTCTTCTCCTTCTCCTTTAATTTAGCCCTTCCTTTGGGACGGAGACAATAGGAAGCTTTCCAAGGGACCAAACCTTGCAGGAAGCAAGGGCGGGGAGGGGGGGGGCGCGTTAGGACTGCAAAAATCTATCCTTGATAGAGAATCTCTCCGAAAAGTAGCTCTTAGGGTTTCCTGGTTTCAAGGTTATTCCTTTAGTCGGGTCCCAGAGCTGCGATCCTAAGAGAGTGATTTTATTTTTCCCCCACCCACCCATTCTCTATCTCTTCACTGTCATGTTGGAGGGGGCTGCCAGAAAGATGAGGAGGGGGGCTGTCAACGTCTTCTCCAAAGCACCAGAAGGCAGGACAAGAAGCGACGGATGCAAGCCGATCAAGGAGAGAAGCAACCTGGAATTGAGGAGAAACTTCCTAACAGGGAGGACAGTGAACCGGTGGAACAGCTTGCCACCCGAAGTCGTCATGGGTGCTCCATCGCTGGAGGCTTTTTAGAAGAGACTGTGTAAAAGGGTATAGGGTCCCCCTGCCCGAGCAGGGGGTTGGACTAGAAGGCCTCCGAGGTCCCTTCTAACTCTTATTATTCTATGTTCTAATGATTAGGGGGGACATGATAGCGGCGTTCCAATATCTAAGGCGCTGCCACAAAGATGAAGGGGTCAACATATTCTCCAAAGCAACAGAGGGAAGGACGAGAAGCAACGGTTGGAAACGAATCAAGAAGAGAAGCAACCTGGAATTAAGGAGAAACTTCCTAACAGTGAGAACGATTAACCAGTGGAACAGCTTGCCACCAGAAGTTGTGAATGCTCCATCACTGGAGGCTTTTAAGAAGAGACTGGACAGTCACTTGTCTGAAATGGTAGATGGTCTCCTGATTGAGCAGGGGGTTGGACTAGAAGATCTCAAAGGGAGGAGGAGGAGATGATGATGATGATGATGATTAAATTTTTATTCATAAAACATGAAACTCAGTCAACTGAACACTCAAATTGACTGGCACTAATGGTTGACACGGGTTGCTGCCAGCATTATTATTATTATTATTATTATTATTATTATATTATTTTATTATTATTATTATTTTATTATTATTATTAAACTTTTATTCATAAAACATGAAACTCAGTCAACTGAACACTCAAATTGACTGGTCTGGCACTAATGGTTGACAGGGGTTGCTGCCAGCATCATCATCATCATCATCATCACTACTACATTATTATTATTATTATTATTATTATTATTATTATTATTATTATTATTATTATTATTATTATTTTATTATTAAACTTTTATTCATAAAACATGAAAGTCAACTGAACACTCAAATTGACTGGTCTGGCACTAATAGTTGACACGGGTTGCTGCCAGCATCATCATCATCATCATCATCATCATCATCATCATCACTACTACATTATTATTATTATTATTGTTATTGTTATTGTTATTATTTTGATGTTTCCCTTCCTTATGTGTTCTTGAGCTTGGTCTTTTGGATGCTGAGAGACCAAAATCCTCTCTTTCTTCCTTGATTTTTCTGGATCAGATGTTCCAGGCCTTCTTTGTTTCCTGAGAGGAGAATGCTACGGTCAGCATATTATATTGAAGATGGTTCAGGAGACTTCCACCAAGCTTTCCCCCCATTTTTGATTCTTCCTCCTCGTGATCATTTCAGCATACAGGATGTCTCCACTTACAACTCTCTCCTTTCCCTCCGCGTGGGGTTTTCCAAAGGCAGGCATTGTTTTTTCCTTGCCACACGGGTGTGCAACCTACGCCCCCCCCCCCCCCTCAACCGCTTCTGGCCCTTGACCCAGTATCAAACATCCTTCCCAGAAGAGCAGCTCAGGTTTCTGCTGAAGATTCAGTGACCCTCAGAATCTGGAGGTTCTTGAGAGAAGGAAAGCTGCATAGAGCTGGAAGGGGCCTCAGAGGTCTTCTAGTCCAGCCCCCTGCTCAAGCAGGAGAACCTATGCCATTTTAGACAAGTGCCTGTCCAGTCTCTTCTTAAAGACCTCCAGTGATGGAGCACCTACAACTTCTGGTGGCAAGCCATTCCACTGGTTAATGGTCCTCGCGGTTAGGAAGCTTCTCCTTAATTCCAGGTTGCTTCTCAACTCGATTAGTTTCCATCCGTTGCTTCTTGTCCTGCCTTCGGGCGCTTCGGGAAACAGGTGGACCCCCCTCTTCTTCTTTGTGGCAGCCCCCTCAAATACAGCTAGTCCCTGACGTTCGGTCACGACTGAGCCCAAAATTTCCGTCCTTAAGCGGGACCTTGGTTAGCTGAGTTTTGCCTCCTTTTACGATGTTTCTTGCCTCGGTTCTTAAGTGAATCACTGCAGCTGGTAAGTTTTTTTTTTTAATCCCATTTATATCCCGCCCTTCTCCGAAGACTCAGGGCGGCTTACAAGCTTAGCAGTAGCCTTCATTCTATGTATATGCCTGCTTTATTAGGGCTTTCACACACACCCCAAGCGGCATTATTACAAAGTCAGCTTAATTGCCCCCAACAATCTGGGTCCTCATTTTACTTACCTCGGAAGGATGGAAGGCTGAGTCAACCTTGAGCCTGGTGGGACTCGAACCTGCAACCTGGTTGATAAGGGAATCTGGTTTTTCCCCACACACACACTTCCTGACTTTGCTTATCAGACGGTCACAAAAAGTGACCACATGACGACCTGCCTTCAGGTGCTTTGGGGAATCATTTGACACCCCCCCCTCTTCTCTCTGACAGCCGCTTCATGTCCCTCCTGGGGCAGGAAGACACAAAATCCACACCTCGTTGTCACTCAACAAGGTGACCCAACTCTTAAGCTCTATCCTTTTTCTCCTAGGTTTCCCAGCTCAGATGTCCGAAATCTCCGCATCAGCAGAAAACTCATCCTAACCCTGAACAAACCGAAAGAGACCAAGTTGGTCGGCGCAGTCAAGACAAGTCCTCGGTTTACGGCCACAGCTGGCCCTGGAAGTTATGTTACCAATCCAAGGCAGTTCATGAAATGAGTCGCGCCTGACTTTTACCACCTTTTCTGCCACTGACGCTCAGCCTGAAGCCGGCGGTCACTAAACGAATCAAAGCTTTCCCCCCCCCCCCCCCCGTCATTAAAGGTAGAAGAGAAGACTCGGTTGTGTTTTAAAACACGGGATCCTTTTTATCAATGGCTGGAGAAACGGGTTAGAGAGAAAGGAACGCGATGTGTACTGTGCAACAGTGAATATAGGAAGAGGAAGACTGTTGAGCGATTAACTAACATGTTGTTTATGATAATGCAGAAATTAATTATTATTCGTTGTTCTTTAAATACATGAACCCAGACAACATGCTGTTGGCTAAATATTAAGAATATTGTTTTAAAAAATCCTAACCCCAACCCCATCCCTAATCCTATAAAAAATTATATATATGTGTGTGTGTGTGTGTGTGTGTGTGTATACACACACACACACACCTTCCCCCATTGACTTTGCCTGTTGGAGGTCAGCTGGGAAGGTCATAAATAGCCATTGTGTGACCCCGGGACGTCGCAACTGTCCGCAAAGATGTT